>JBBPBX010003281.1:1093-36833 GCA_038048925.1 Garcialebias charrua | reverse complement strand
ACACCTGGAAATGCAACAGAGAAGTGTTTCTGGTTAGTGAGGAATCAAAACCATCTACAGATGAAACTGCACCTAAATGTGCTGTAGCCTCACCCCTCTCTCTGGTTGTCTGCCCTCTGTTTGCTCCGTATCTCTGCAATAAAAACAAAATAATCAATCTGTAAAGAATTGTACAAGATGTTTTATGTTGTGTAGACACCAGTCCAACATCTGACCTGGTCCACAGACGTTCATTTATACTGTGCTTGAGTTTTCTGAAGAACGCGGCAAGCAGACTCTCCTCTTCGCTGTGCTCCGACAATTCAGAGTAACAGGTGACGATGAGCACGGTGCACGTATTCAATAAGATGAAGGAGCCAAACTGGTCAGGGAATAAAAGCAAAAATCCACCTCAGTTAACCGTGCAGGCAACAGCGACAATAAACAAACTGAAACGTTTCTACGTTGAAGTTTTTACATGACATGACTTCCAAGGTGCAGTGCAAGTTGAGTTTATGTAAAACACGTGAACGCAAAATGTAAAAAAGAAAGACAAGTTAATACTTACACCTGTGAAAAAGATGAAAAACGGAAAGATCCAGAAGGAGGAGGGAGCCATGACGAGGTACATGATGTCCGTCCAACCTTCGAGACTGATAACCTGAGGGGAGACAGAAAAGAAGACATCGATTCAATTCAGTTTATTTAAATAGCACCAAGTCACAAGAGAAGTCCTCTCAGGGCACTGAACAGAAACATTCATATATAAAAAAGTAAGTTAATAACATTATTTATCTGAGGAGCAGACTCATTTGAGTTGAACTTCATTGCAGACTCTCATCTTGAGCCAGCATGAAGGTGACAGTGGAAAGGAAAAACTCCCTCATGAAACCTTTAGCAGAACCAGCTCAGGACAAGCGGCCATCTGCTTCGACCAGCTGGGTTTGAGAGGAACAGGAAGGAGGAACAGATACACAATGGCAGGTCGAGAATCATATGTTAAGATAGAAATGGATACCAATTCATTTAAGGAAATGTGTTCAGTTTGTCCTCTAGTAGTCTAAGCCTATAGCAGCATAACAAGCCAAAGCTATAGGATTTATCAAAAAGGAAAGTCCTAAAACTGGACAATGTGTCAGCCTCACGGACAGAAACTGAAAGTTGGATCCACAAGAGAGGAGCCTGATAATTGAAAGATCTTCCTTCCATTTTGCTTTCTCTAGGAACCACAAGTAAACCTGCAGTCTGAGAGTGAAGCGCTCTGTTAGGAAAATATGCAACAATAATGTCTGTAATATAAGATGGAGCTAGGTTGTTGAGAGCTTTGTAGGTAAGAAGTTAGAATTTGAATTCAATTCTGGACTTGACAGGGAGCCAGTGGAGAGAAGCTAAAACTGGAGAGATATGATCTCTCCCACTAGCTCCAGTTAAGACTCTGGCAGCAGCATTTTGGATCAACTGAAGACGTTTTAAAGAAGAATTTGGACACCCAGATAATAAACCATTGCAATAGTCCAGTCTTCATGCATCATTTTTAGATAAGATGTTTCTAATTTTAACGATATTACACAGGTGGAAAAGGTGGTTCTGGTAATGTTTTTAATGTTTTTATCGTTTTAACATCAGACATGTCTAAATTAACAATACATTTTACAAATACAGCCAACAACTGAACATTGAGTTGAATAACTCCATCTTGTTGATCGATTTACAGACACAGACTGATTTCCCACCTGAAAAATGGTTAAGAAGGCGGAGCCGAGGTTGTCAAAGTTGATGGCTCCCAGGTACGGGTTTGGGCCGTCTGGACGACACACGTTGTAGAAGACGTTCCAGTTGACGCAGTCACTTTGGTTCATCCTGGCCGACGTTGGTGATGTCAGGTTCTGAGGTAAGCCTGGAGGGTCGAGCAGGCAGACCTGTCCATTTTCTGTGAGTCGAGGCACATCTGAGCAGTGTTGGGTTCCAAAACCATAGACCGAACATATAAACGGGTCGCTGGTATCCCCCAACTCCGACACAAAGTACGGGTTGAGCGACACGTTGTAGATTCTACATTGGAGGGGGGATTAGAGAATATAATCTTTAGATTTGAGGAAAATTTGAACAAAAGCTGCACACCTATAATATAAAAACATTTAGATTGCATCAATAAACAGAGCCTCACAGACTGGATGTGTTAAGAATTTATTTGATGAATGATGAAGTCTTCTTAAATGGGTTGTCAGTCGTACAGATGTTGAAGCTTTTCGTTGCACTTTCCAATAAGGCTCCCCTTATAGATAGCTAATATTAGATATGTTATTAATTCCTCTGTAAACACTTTATACATAATTAATAACTGCTTATTATGCATTAATTAAGGGTGACAGAGAGACAAAACTGAGCAGATTGTTGCCAAATAGTGAGTCAAATCTGTCCACCTATATATTCATCTAGTTATATTTAAATATTTAAGTTACTACCTTGCAAGCACAGCATGTAAGCATTTGTAAAAAAAAAAAAATAATAATTAAGCATATAATATTGTACATTATCACTGCATTATAAGTATCTACAACTGATATTATATCCTAAAAAATTAGGTTTACAAATGCTTATTGTGCTTACAGGGTAACTTAGTCTGAAATGTTTAATATAGCAACTCTAGATGAAATATATAAGTGAACAGATGTGGCTCACTCTTTGGCAAGAAACTGGTCAGTTTTGTCTCTGTCACCCTTAATTAATGCATAATAAGCAGTTATTAATTAAAGTGTTTATAGAGGAATTAATAATGTATCTATTCATTAGCTATCTATAAGGGGAGCCTTATTGGAAAGTGGTACCAAGCTTGTTGTGTGTGTGACTTCCCGTATACAACATTGATTTCAAGGTTTGACCACAATTTTGTCATTTCTCATACGGAAGTGTTTAAAGTGCCCATCAAATTTTCATTATGAATATGAACGCATTTTTGGAAGGGTAACATTGATAACTTATTGCAAAAGGTATATATATTTTAAAAATCACTCAGCTGAGAAGAACAGTTGTTGAGACATTCTACAGTAACAGGAAGTGATGACAAAGGGAACGCCTGCATGTAAACAATCGCTACAATGGCTCACAACGCAGACAGTAGAGAAGAATCTGATGTTTCTTTAGATTATTTTGAAACACCATGAGAGAGAGAGATGACGAAGAGGCAGAGTAATGTTGTTCCGATAAAGAAAAGATCAGGGAGTTTAAAGAGTTCCCCTTTGATGTCACTTCCTGTTTCACTTTGGCTGTGCCACGTTCAAAAGAAACCATGCTAGTTATGTAACCAAAGGGATAAAATCATGTGTATTATGCCAAATTTCTCAAATACTAAAGTGTTGTCTTCAAATTTTTGAATTTGGTCATGTGAGTGAATGCTTAATGTCCTAATAAATAACATAATCTGGACAAATTAAATAAAGTCCTTCATCCAAGTTCCAAAAGTAAACCATTTGTTAGGTAGTTAAACTTCATCTAAATTCTTGTGTGTATAAAAACCAATAGAAATTCTGCTCAAATAATTATTTTTGTTTTAAATAACAGAATTAATCCTCGATTAATCCTTATAGTTACACCAACAAATATAATTAACTTCTTCAAATTAGTTTTTTTTCTCCCAAATTCCCTTTTTTTAATGTCTCAATGTGTTGTTTTCAAAAATGTAACCAAAGAAAATAAAACATTTTAGTCGTTTATCGAATGCATCTCAGAGGAACAGGAAGGCCGAGCAAACGGGCGACTTACGAGGAGACGTTCCCTCCGAGGAAGCAGCGGTTACGGAGCTGACCGGCCCACATCTGGACTGCAACAATGCTGAAGACGCAGATGGTGATGATGAGGAGGACGAAAACATGCCAGACACAGGTGAGGAGTTTCAGGAGCTTAAAGACGAACTTCTTCAGAACTGCAGGATTCAACACAAACATGCATACGTTGATTTACCAAAGAGTTCAGTGTACAAGATTAGGCAGATGAATAAACATGATTTCATTCAACCTTTATTTAGGCAGGTTAATCCCATTGAGCCGCGAGGACTCATTTACAAGAGAGACCTGGTTTCAACAAAGAATGATGACAACAGCGACAACAACAGGCAATCATAAGAGAGGCATACAGATTTATTTTTTTATATACAGTATATAATTATAAATTATATATAGAATTATACTTTGTAAATTGATAATTTCTGCCTTTTTAAGCTAATTTTTGTGCTAATTTCTTCTCATTTAAATCTAGTTCATGTGTTCTTTCTGCTTTCTTCTTCTGAATTAGGCTTGTTCTTCCATTTCAGCTACATTTCAGCATGTTTTTTTTTACTTTCAGCTGTTTTTCAGTTAATTCTTCTGCAACAAGCCATTCACACTGCATTTTCACAGGGAATGCAGTTTCTCTAGTTTTGTTTTAATGTTTTATTCTTTGGATTAGCCAACAATAGAAGGTGAAATAACTGCACTGAATCATTTCCGAAGGTCCTTCTGAGCTTTTCTTTGGACTTTCTTTCAACTCTAGTTTTTTTTTTTTTACAAATTTTATTCTTCCGTTACAACATTTTGACCAATGCAGACTTCAAAAAATGAAGTGCACGTGCGTTTATGTTCTTAGAAAAATAATAAGAACGCAGCGGAGACATTGTCCTTCCTTGATCATCACCAAATAACGCTTGGTGCTAAAATACCACTTTCTGTTTGTCGAACAAGTTGTCTTTGGCATTTTTCAAGACAAGGTAACAAATAGTGTCTTTGTGGCAGGCTGTTGGTAACAAAGTGATTAAAGATCCAATTTAAAGGTGGGCCTTGGTTTCTGTTACAACACTGGTTCAGTGTAGGAGCCTTTTCTTTGGAGTGATTCAGTCAGAGTTAAATGAAAACACATTCTTCTAAAAGTGGTCAGACTGAACATGAGAGGAAAAGCAGACCTTTAGAAAGTCTGTAGGAAAACGGGCATGAGGCAATGAGTTAAAGAACAGTGTTTCAGATATTATAAGCCGTTTTATCCTAATCTGAGGCCTTTAACCGTATTGTTAGTGACCTGTTTATAGGAAAACAAAACACCATTAAACTGTTATCAGGCATTAAATGGCCATTTTTAGTTGTTATCATCCCCCTGGGCTGCGTTCAGACTGTTCCTCCTGTACCTGTAGGTTTAAAGTGTGGGTGACATCATCTTTTAACTTTTCATATAGTGACACAACATAAATATCTTGTATCATTCAACAATGTTCGTTTTAGCAAACAAAATGATATATTAATGAAAATTCCTTTCAAAGTGAGTTTAAAATTAAAAACAGTGTTTCTTCACGGGACATCCGACTACACGCGAATGCAACATCTGTGACGTAGGAAGGAGGAGCTCAGTTCGCGGCTGCAATGATAACGCATACTCATTCTCTGCCAGATCGCCTTTTTTTTGTATAACTTGAAAAATGCCGTTACGTTGTGTCACATTTGGGTGTTCTAATATCATCAGTGAACAAGTGAGCCTTTTCACTTTCCCAAAAGATGAAATACTTCGTCGGAATAAATAAAGCTGCCCCCCTCGGAGCTCCCTCGCTTCCTGAAAAGGTAAGACTCAAATAAAAACGGGTGCAGACCTAAACTAGAACCTGCTGTTTCTGCTCATCTAACTTTCTGCTTCCCAAACTGAAGACAAATCGCTCAAATCTTCACTTAGATTGATAAATTCGTCGTTTTATTTATTGTCCACCATGAATATGTAAAAGGGGCGTTCTAAAGACGTTCTCCCTCCTACGTCACAGATGTTGCATTCGCGTGTAGTCGGATGTCCCGTGAAGAAACACGGTTTTTAATTTTAAACTCACTTTGAAAGGAATTTTCATTAATATATCATTTTGTTTGCTAAAACGAACATAGTTGAATGATACAAGATATTTATGTTGTGTCACTATATGCAAAGTTAAAAGATGATGTCACAGACACTTTAAAGGTACGTTCTCATCACTGATAATACGGTCTTGGGGTTAAGTTTAGGGTCAGTGCTCTGGGTCAGGTGTAAGGTTAGGCTTAAGAAAAGGGTTAAATAAAAGCTTAAGAAAAAAAACTTATGGTTTTACACGTGGGCGAAGCTGCATATTATCAGCGTTAAGAACGTACCGTTAAACCTACCAGGAGGTAGGAGGGACAGTCTGAGTGCAACCTATGGGGATGATAACAACTAATAACAGCCTTTTAATGGGCTGATAACATTTGAAGCTGCTAAAACCACAGATGAATAATCAAATCTAAGTTTGGGACTTTTTGGATGATTTTGTAAAAGTGTCTTAAAATTTCCTAATAAATCCCAAAGAAACAGAGTTTTGCCACTAACATATAAAACAACGGTTTTAGAAATAAAATAAAATAAATTTTATGCCAATTTTGGCAATAAAAATCGTTTTGATTATTTCTTCAGATCAAATCTTAAAGATGTATCAGTTGGAGAAAATGGGCTCAGGGAGGTCAACATTTCTTCTTACACATCTGTTTTTAATAATAAAAATCTCTGGAGACGACTGACTGATTATTTTTTGCCATTTCGGGCTCGAAAAGGAGCACGAACAAGACGGCAAAATTTAAAATATTACAAAAAACAAGCATACAAATAAATAAATAAATAATCCACACATTCACGGGATGTAGTCCAGTGTTCTCCAAAATCTGTGCAAATGTTTTGATGTACAGTTCGGATTTCTTCACATTTACCTTCCAAAGAGCCAAACGTTCTTATCATTTTCTCGTAACTTTTCAAGTCTTTCAGACTGGACAACCAGGATTTCTTTTTTCTTTTTTTCTTTTAATGAAACACCTTTTTTTTTCTTCCATGTGCATGTGTCTAAATTCAGTTTTTTGTTTTCCTTCAGGACATTTTGAAAGTCTGTTAAGGGACGAGATCTTCTGTGTAAACGATCCCACAATCAGTAGATTTAATCATACATTGTTACATATTGTAGTTTGTTGGCCAAACATTAGTACTAACATGCAAGTAAATCATGGCAACAAAGTGGCAAGAAACATAAATAAATGGATATTTAGATAACTAAAATCCTATAACATCAATTAACCTTTACATTAAATGTCAAGAACATAGTAGGTAGTGAACAATAGTTGGCACCTTTTCATAGAAAATCACTCTTATCATGTTAAAAATATAATCCCTTGCTTTTTCTTGGTTCTAAAATCCACTTACATTCCACTCTGCCGATCAATCGTAGTGGCCTGATCGGCTGAGAGATGCGCCAGTGAATGCCCCTTCTTTTCAGAAAGTAATCCACAACCCTAACGAAGACAAACGCAGTTTTAATTTAGTGCCGCTTTACAGAACTTTAATTCTTTTGACTTGAGCCGCTCTGATGTGGCTGCACGTTTATCTTTGTGACAAATGATTGGGAATGCTCACTCTGTACAAAGGATCAGGGCATCAAACTTGTTCCAGTGGTTTTTAAGGAAATAGCTCCCTCGCCTACAGCACCCATGGTGTAACACCTTGAATATCATCTCGGCCATAAAATACAGGACGATGAGTTTTTCAGACACCTGGAGGGTTAGGATAAAAAGTCACAATCACAAAGCCTAAAAACACCAACAATGATTTATTTTAATAAAAATGCATGATCAATCAAATAAAAAAGGTCACTAACTATCCTTTTGCGGGTCGGCTCCTCACATGGCGTCTGAAACGCCTTCATCACACCCTCGGATATGATGATCCCGACGGAAGCCACGTTTATAAATGTATAGACTGTTGAGGTTAAAACACGTAAAAAAAATAATACACAGCACAACACACTTGTGATAATTATATGCCTTAAAAAATTTCTCAATCTGCACTGACATATCAGGCTAGAGGTTTTAGAAATATTTGGTCCTACTAGACGTACGATTTTTCACCCATGAAGGATCTGGTCTATCCAAGATCTCAAAGATGTTATCTTGTTCCGGGTCCACATCCCAAAAGTCTGCAGGGGCCGGGCCTGGAGGTGAATTCTCATCATCGCTGTCGCTGATGGTATCAAACCTTCTCGCCACCTTCCTCAGTTCAATGTTTTCTGCCATCACTGACGACTCACTGGCAGAAACACAAAGCAATGGCTTCAGTGTGAGAAAATTAATCCAGTTTAATTTAGGAATTAAATTAGCAACTCCCACATTTCTTGTCAACACAATAAAGCACAGTTCTGTTGTAAAAGTCTTTACTCATCCATCATTTCTTTGTAGTTTTATTAAGGCGGGCTTTCTTACGATCGTTCTGACGACTTTTAAAGTTTTCGTTTGGACTTCAGTTGCTTTGTCTCTCGTTTCCAGAGTACAGTACCAAACCATTTTCAAATAATTCTTCTTCTTTATATTTGTTTTGATTAATTCACACATAAAACGGCTCCTGAATTAAACCACCATTGTCACCTAAGAAACAAACCTAAGAAAGACATTATAGAAAACATAAAAATGCACAATGACTTGTCGTGCGTCATAATTTGAAGTTTATGTTGGAACAAGAATGATGCTCCTGTTTTGTAAAATACATGTTGGCTAAAAATGTACAGTATGAAACACAAACAATATTAAGGCTCATTTGAAAATATGCTCTTTAATCTAATACATTTCAGTATCCCATGAATACAACTTAAAATTTGACAATTTGTAGTGAAAAAGAACGCCACGGAAAACCAATATATTCCCACTACTGTCGCTAGAGGGCGCTCATTCCATTTAAATACTGAATAACCCTGTTTTGCGTATCATAGCAACCATGACAAGCCGAATTCTGACGAACTGAAAATGAAAAATAAACATGATTTAATGAAAAGAAAAAATACGAAAGCCAAACTGTTTATTCTTCCCCCATTAAAATTAGTAAATGCACATAATTTTAAAAATATACAAAGTAAGTGTCTTAATATTTTCAAGTTGAGTTTTTGATGAAATTTACTACTGTAGTTTAAATTATAGCAACATATTTGAACACAAACATTTTTAAACTTTATTAATAACAATATACAAAGTCAGTGCCTTGATAAATAAACAGCTTTTGTTTAAATTTACGGGACTATGAACAGTTTACATTATAACACTAACACAAACGTTTTAAACTTTAATAATGATAATAAATTTAATTTCAGGGCAATTTTCAAAAACACAAGGTCGCCTTACAAAAAATTAAAAACAAAAGATTCAACAATCATATAAAAAAGTCACGATATGACCAAGTTACAAGTACAAAACTAATGATGGTTCAAAAGACTAAAACTCACTCAATATGATTTGTTTGACATATAAATGTTTGTTTAATTCAATATGTCAGCAAAAGCTAACATTAGCTTATTAGCTAACCTAAGAGCTTTTTAACTGACTTAACGTTAGCTTATTAGCTTGTTAGCTAACCCAAGAGCTTTTTAACTGACTTAACGTTAGCTTATTATCTTGTTAGCTAACCTAAGAGCTTTTTAACTGACTTAACGTTATTAGCTTGTTAGCTAACCTAAGAGCTTTTTAACTGACTTAACGTTAGCTTATTAGCTTGTTAGCTAACCCAAGAGCTTTTTAACTGACGTTAGCTTATTAGCTTGTTAGCCCTACTAATACAGTATTTGCCCGTCAGTTGAAATTTCAAGTTTTGTAAATATAATCTTGGCAAAAATGTTATTTAAATCAAGTTACTATTTTCTTACTTACCAAAAAAAATCAAGGCTTTCGATCTCTGGATTCTCAAGACGTGTCCTCAAGAGTTGAAAGTTTAGAATTTCTTCTTCAAAAAAAGTTTTACAAGTAATTTCTACAGAGCTCAGCTCACAAGATGTCGATCGCTGTCCAGTGTAAATCCGAACTATAACAAGATAAACTGTGGAACTCTATGTTTAAAATCTAACAACATTTTAAATTGTATGATGACAAAAGCTGCTGTCATGGCAACCAGAAAAAAGATGCATTAGTTTAAATAAATAAATTCAATTTATTTTTGCATGATTGTTTTTTTATTACCGTTACTGTGTCAACACAATACGCAAATAACATGCAAATTTTCTGTTATTTTTCAAAGCCATTTGAATAATTTCTCTTTTAAATTTATTTTTCTGACTGCTGCTGTTCACCCATCAGAATCAGTGTCATTTATTACAACAAGCCAACAGTTATTTTAATACTTGATAAATTCCCAGGCCATCTTATTTTAAACTCATAAATTTGTGATACAAAGGTTGAATAATGATAATAAGAGAACATATTTTATCCAGCAACTGAAGGTGAAATGGCATTACCTTTCTGCAAATGACCATTATAGCATTCGGAGTTCAGCAACAATTATACTGGCGCATGGAATGGGGTGGCTTTGTGATCGATTCTGCATAAAGTGTCGTAAAAACACCTCATTCTAGACTTTTTAGTCATCCCAGCAGAGTCCAACTTCTAAAAGTGAAAGTGAATTGTCATCAGTGCATGCGTCTACTGCATATGTGTCAAACTCAAACTCACATGTAAAAAGTACACACACTCTAAAAATATGATATTTTGTATCATACTTTTTATGTAACAATATAAACTTAACATTAAAATATTTATTACAAACTTTCTTTAAAAAAGTATAAATTTTCCTGTGAGTAATTTTAAAAATGAGATTTCTTAAATCTGCAAAAAACGGCAACTATAAAAACTTAAATCCGGGTAAAACAAGATATTACATTACAGCTATTTGCATAAAGTTTAATATCTATCTATATATGCAATGGGCAAATTATCAGGACAGTGCTTTGCTTTTTGAGTGAAATTCAATAATTACAATATTATAATGATATAACGTCTTCTTTTAACATTGTTTTCAACACCTATGCAGAAGATTCCTGTTGGAGCTGGGTGGAGTTGATGAGGTCTTGTGGAAGGCTATCTCGGGCTTGCTGCAGCTTTCTGTAGGCTCTCTGGAAGGCCTCTGACAGAAGAAAAGCAGACAAACAAAAACACGAGCATGATTTGCCCTGTTGGCATGCACACAGCTGGATATCTCATCGACTTGGAAGACGTGATGAAGTGTCTATCTCTGCTGTCACCTGTGGATCTTAAGGACGCATATTTAATTGGATTTATGATAACTGGTTCCTGCTTTTTGGATTTGGCTGGTTCCTGGTCTATCAACACACAAGGAAGACGTCCGCGGCTAATCTGGACCTGGTCAGGCTGCCTGCCTTACATGATGGCTTGGTTCATGTCTCGAGAAACCAGACTTTTGGCTGAATGGATTACATCTCGGGGATTTTCTCAGGCATGCTCCATTCGTTTGGTCATTTTAATTTGGACATTTCAGAAGTGAGTGGACTGACACAGACTGAAGGTAGATGTCATTAAAGTTCTGCCTGTTCCCAAAACTATCGTGTTTATCTGACATTTGGCTCACTGACTGGCCTTGACAGCCATCTTATCTCAACACGCCTGAGAAGTTTTGTAAACTTGACGCTCTCGCACTCCCAACCCTTCTGCTGAGGAATTCCAGAGGAGTCCAGCTGAACAAACATTCTGTACTCATTTCAGGACTCGCCTCTGGCCGTCCTCGGCAGACCCCCCATGAGTGTGCACAGATCTCCATGAACTGAGTGATTCTATCTGAACTCTGCAGTGCGGGCTGGCATGCAACCACCTGAGTCCCCCTCCCCCGCCCTCTGAGTAATGTCGGTGTCATTATGTGCTTGTGTGAGAGATTTTTTTCATTACCACATTTTTGACCTTCACAGGTCTAAAATGTGTTAGGAATTTTTTTGTCTCCAAACCTTATGTGTCATTTTTCACCACTTTTGTTGTCTGTTCCAACAGATCTCACTTTTAAATGAGCCTTCGAGGCTCAATGTGACTTATCTGTTTAAATAAAGGTTGAATGAAAAAATACTCCTCCTGGGTGTTGAGTTGATTACCGTACTTTTTGGCGTAAAGGTCGCTTCTGTGTATAAGCCGCTTTGTCCAGTTATTGGGAATAATTTGAAAAAATCCATAAATACGCCGCTTCGCCCTATAAGTCGCATCTATTATGCGTCACCGCTACGCGACGCATCAGCGCCTCATTTGCCCTGCTGAAAATGGCGGCCACAGAAGCGAGCCAGCACGGAAGGACTTTACAAGATTAACACAGTAAAAACAATATTTTTTTTGCTGAGAAAAAATATATTTCTTAGCTGACATTATAGCACAAGGGTTCCTGAGCTTAACCGTTCCTTAATCAATTCACGAAATGGTCAAATCTGCTGAATTTAAATTGTTTCGGTTTGACGTCTTCCAAACCATCGCGTGCACTGCGAAAATTAATTATAAATAAATCGAATTTTATCTCAAATGTCTTATACAGGGCAACAGTTTGTAAATTAAACTCATATAATTACACTCTGAAAGTCTAAAAAAATATCTGCCGAGTGGTTTATGGGCTATTTATAACAATATAAACTGAAATAAAACAGAAGCTAACGAGACGATTCCGTCTCTAAAAAAACGAATAAATAAATTAAATTTGATCTCAAATGACTTATACAGGTCAACAGTTTGTAAATGAAAACCCATATAATTACACTCTGTAAGCTAAAAAAATATCTGCCGAGTGGTTTATGAGCTATTTATCTAAATACCGTAGTATCTGTTTATAGCTAACCACTAACAACATGCTACGGTAAAAGATAGTTTTTTTAAATCTCAAACATCTCATAAAGCTAGTCAGTTGTAAATGTCCATACAGTGATTACTTTCTGTAAGTTTCATAAAAATCTGTGCTGTGGTTCTTGACTTATCTTTCAAACAAACAGCTAACAAACAGAAGTTACCTCCAGAGAAGGAGGCCGGGCAGCGACAGAGTCAGTCCGAGCAGAGGAGGCTTTTTTCGGACACATGAGCTGGAAACGGTCGGTGGACTCTCTGGAAGTGTCCCCCTAGCGGACAAAAGTGGTACTGCACCATTTTTTCCCCAAAATGAAAAACGGCGATATCAGAGCCAAAAATGGGTCTAAAAATATGGGGAA
This sequence comes from Garcialebias charrua, assembly GCA_038048925.1. Taxonomy (NCBI): domain Eukaryota; kingdom Metazoa; phylum Chordata; class Actinopteri; order Cyprinodontiformes; family Rivulidae; genus Garcialebias; species Garcialebias charrua. Next base: position 23,863 of record JBBPBX010003281.1, on the reverse strand, counting down.
AAATCCATAAATATGACCCTTCGGCGTATAAGCCGCAGGACATGCAAATTAGTTAAAAAAAAACTGTGACTTATATGCCAAAAAGTACAGTAGTTGCAGCTGCTGCCAATTAGGAGTGTAGAGGAGAGAGGAGGGCATGGTGCAGGGCAGAACTCCTACAATTTTCATATAAATAATGATTGTTTTTTTACAAAGCTGACCTCATTGCCCCTTTGACACTGAATTCACAGCTGAAGACTTGATAAATAACAGGTTTGATAAAGGCAGCTGATTTCCCAATATACGGGTTTATTTATAGATGTAAGCATGCATATATATATATATGTAGTTAATATGTATTTTGTGTTCTGTATATTTTATGCACTTTTAATTTAATACTTGCTAAACACTGAAAATGAATTTCCATTTCACAACAAGTCATTATTTACATCTATTCTCTCAACTCTGTTTCTTTCACGCACACTTTAATATATTTAGTTAAAACTTTGTAGTATTTAACAACAAAAATGTAATTTCAATGAAAACTGAACAGTCTAATTCTGTGTCAGTATGTTTACCCAACACATTGCAAACGTCTCCTTGCTGACTGAATCCTCCCAGTTGATCCACAACTTTCTGTCTCCTCTTTTTCAGTAAGGTGGCGTCAACAAAGGCTCTGAAACAAAACCAACATGGAGACATTAAACTACACTTTATTGTCTCACAGAACACTAGACACAAGCAATTGAAAATCCTTGAATAAAGAAGATAAATAATCATTTAATTTCACGTCGCCAGTGTAGGAGTTTTATACGACTTCTGATATTTCAGTCCCTCATGCACGAACCATACGCACAGATTTGTGCTTATACTGTGCGTACGAGTGATTTAGGATCATGTGGCATCCAACAATGTTTTCGTATCCTAGGATTTTTCTCAGATACGAACAAAATTTACGAGTGGTCCGGACCTGTCGTATAATTTAGGAGCGTCAGTCTGCTGTCATCCAGACGGGATTTCTCCACTAATAACTTCATATTTCGTTATTTAGAAAATATTTTGGGTTTAAAATATTCACGCACCATAATTATTCTTGACAATAGGTTATTCTGTTTGAATTAGAATTATAATTTTAAGTTTAATTTGTCTGGTGTGTCGCGCAGGCTTCAGTGAGTCGTGCGCTCCCCTTGGTCATCAAAGCCGCTCCTCATATTAACACCCAGGTACATAAAATCCCCATACACCGCCGCAGAACAAGTACGAATTAAGACTGATCTTCATGCTATTGCTGGACTGCTGTGCAAACACCATCAGAGCAATAGATTATTATATCTGATCCGAAATATGACCTGCAGAATGTGGTTGCGCCCCGACCAGGAGGCGCCCTGATCAGGAGGCGCCCTGATCAGGAGGCGCGCTGATCAGGAGGCGCCCTGATCAGGAGGCGCCCTGATCAGGAGGCGCGCTGATCAGGAGGCGCGCTGATCAGGAGGCGCGCTGATCAGGAGGCGCGCTGATCAGGAGGCGCGCTGATCAGGAGGCGCTGATCAGGAGGCGCGCTGATCAGGAGGCGCGCTGATCAGGAGGCGCGCTGATCAGGAGGCGCCCTGATCAGGAGGCGCGCTGATCAGGAGGCGCGCTGATCAGGAGGCGCGCTGATCAGGAGGCGCGCTGATCAGGAGGCGCCCTGATCAGGAGGCGCGCTGATCAGGAGGCGCGCTGATCAGGAGGCGCGCTGATCAGGAGGCGCGCTGATCAGGAGGCGCGCTGATCAGGAGGCGCGCTGATCAGGAGGTGCGCTGATCAGGAGGTGCGCTGATCAGGAGGTGCGCGCATCATTTGTGCTGCATAACATGTTGGCATCTTGCAGCGTGGCATTTATTGTCCACCATCTCCTGACCACCTCCGTGCTGCAGCGAGATTGTTTGAAGCCATTTTCAGATTTATTCTTGATTTCTGATACTGTACGGGACACACAACATATGCACTACAATATTAAAGCTGCAGTATGTAGCTTTTTTTATGAACATATTTCTTCACTCTGTCACTACCTCCTGACAGACTGATGTTAGCCAGGTAATCTCTGAAAAAAAATTAAAAAAAATATTGTCCCCTTGCTTCTCCAGGTGGTAAATAAGCATTTCTAAAAAGAAAAGGTGACCCGCCATTTTCCAGCCAATAAAAACAGAGTTTGTAACCAGCCAATAAAAACAGAGCTTGAATTTGAATCAGCCAATAAAAACAGAGCTTGAATTTGAAATTCAACAGACCACAAGGGGGCAGAGCCACATATGGCTCTGAGGGGGAGGGATCAGAATGCTTTGCCTGTTGAAAATATTTCTAACTGCTGCAGTTCTACAGAAACTGCATACTGAACCTTTAATTGTAGTTTCGAGACATTTTAAAATGCTTCTGTTCAAAAACACATCCGACACTTGCGGGGGGGGGGGGGGTAGCGGTGCGCCACAGCTCTTCTGAATAAGTGAAACTATAATGTAACACAGTACACTAAAATTAAAGGTATTTGACCATCCGACACTTGCGGGGGGGTGGGGGGTAGCCACAGCGCCACTGAGAGCAGATCTCCGAACGCGTGAAGTTCCTCCTTTTACTTCGAGTTTGAATGAATGGACACTTCCTGCTGTCAGAAGGCAGGAAGCGTGGCCTTATATGGTGTTTTGAGGGGTGGAAATTATGTAAATTACCTTCCCGCGAGCACGCGCAGGTGAGTAGAACAGGTGGGATCCATCAACTTTAAGCAGCCCGTTTACACGCTTTTCCTGTGGATAGAAGACTTTGTTGGATCTGACGTGGCATGTTCGTACGAACGCTTCGTACGAACAAAAGTAGGAGAAATTTAGGATAAAAATACGAACATTTTTGTGCATGAGGGCCATTGATCCTAAAATAATCTGAAAAAAAAAAAGCAAAAAAAAGATGAACATGTGTTGCATCATGTCATGTCCCCCTCCCAAAAAAAAAAGTCCCTGAACAGCACAGCAAATGTCAGCACCAACAGCTGCGATACATTTTTCAGCACCAGTCGTTTCAACTCATTCGGGCTCTTCTTCGGAGCGTCTCCTTTAACACACGCTGCTGTCCCTTTTTGACACACCCCTTCACCCACCTTAACAAACAAAACAAAAACGAACTGCAACGGTAATCTTTAAAGGCTTTTTAAAAAAATGTGCCTTTACATGCCATACAAATCAAGTTTATCGAAGAAAACATGCGCCTCTCTAAAATATGGGTGCGTTTCATAGTAGGGATACATTTTTCGACACAACACCGGAAGACTTCACAACTGCTACATCGCAACAGAAGACGCTCTGACGTCACTGCCGACGCGTTTTAACAAACCACGCAGTATTTTATGTTAAAAGGGCTTGCCATAAACAGCAGCTTCACAGAACGAGCCTCGTGTCTGCTGCTCGCCTCCAACCTCCACTCGGATAAAGTTATATACTGTACCACCTGAAAATAAAAAATAAAGACGTCTTCCGGCGGGAAATATGGCGAACACAGAGGTATGTTGCTGTTGTTCCAACAGCCAGCTGAATGCTAACAAAACAAGCAGTCACAGAAATGTCTCTCCCATGTTAAAGCTCAGCCGTTCACATTTTTTTTGCTCTCATGTTGGCTTGGCTCTTAAAGGGAAGTAAACTTTGGGGAGGTCGTTTTGTGGGAGACACGGATCCAGTCATGGAGAAGTTCAACTCGTCCGTCGCTTATGACCAGAGGATGTGGGACGCAGACATCCGAGGGAGCAAGGCTTATGTGAAAGCTCTGGAGGAGGCCAAGCTGGTCAGCACGGAGGAAAAGGAGCAGATCTCACAGGGGTTAAACCAGGTGAGGAGACACAATAGTGCCAAGTCACAACAGAAGTCACAGCACTGGACAGAAACATTCACATGTATAAAAATAAATTAACTTTATCTGAGGAGCAGCAGACTGCTTTGAATTGAACTCCATCACAGAACTCTCATCTTGAGCAAGCATGAAGGCGACAGTGGAAAGGAAAAACTCCCTCATGAGGAACCTTTAGCACAGGGGTCACCAACCTTTTCGAAACTGAGAGCTACTTCGTGGGTACGGAGTCACACAAAGGGCACCAGTTTGATAAACTCTTCGGAAATAACAAAGCGTAAATTGAATTTTTTTTATAATTTTTAAGAACATATTTTTAAGATGGACATTTTAAAATATATTTAAATACAAAAAAGAACAACAACTGAATAAAATGAAAATTTAAATGCAGCTTAGTAGTGAGTTTTGCTATTTTTTAGAACAGGTCTGAGGGCACCTCAAATGGTCCTTGGGGGCACCCGTTGGTTACCCCTGCTTTAGCAGAACCAGGCTCGGGACAAGGGGTCATCTGCTTCTACCAGCAGGGTTTGAGAGGAACAGATACACAATGGCAGGTCAAGAATCACATGTTAATATAGAAATAGTATCAAATGAAAACTATTCAATTTTAACAATTCATGAAATAGGTCAGTTTGTCCTCCAGTTGTCTAAGCCTATAGCAGTATAACGTCAACCCTAACTATAGGATTTATCACAAATGAAAGTCTTAAGCCCAGTCTTAAAACTGGACAATGTGTCAGCCTCATGGACAGAAACTGGATGTTGGTTCCACAAGAGAGGAGCCTGATCACTGAAAGATCTTCCTCCCATTCTGCTCTTGGAAACTCAAGTAAGCCTGCAGTCTGAGAGTGAAGTGCTCTGTTGGTAAAATATGGAACAATAAGATCTTGAATATAAGATGGAGCTAGGTAAGATTTTGAATTCAATTCTGGATTTGACAAGGAGCCAGTGGAGAGAAGCTAAAACTGGAGAGACATGATCTCTCCCACTAACTCCAGTGAAGACTCTGGCAGCAGCATTTTGGATCAACTGAAGACGTTTTAAAGAAGTATCCAGATATAAACCATTGCAATAGTCCCGTCCAGACGTGACAAATGCATGAACCAGTCTTTTCTTCATCATTTTTAGATGTTTTTAATTTTAGTGATATTACACAGGTGGAAGAACGTGGTTCTAGTGACGTTTTGCTAAACAGAAAACAGCAAATAAACATTGCTGAAACATTGAAACTGTTCTTATTTATTACCGTAGTCTCAAACTAGCAGAGCTGTGTGATTTTTGTGTGCCCCAGTGTCTGTTTAGTGTTTGATAGGTGGCAGCTGAAAGTGCACGTGAGGCAGAGGTCCTGTTTTCTGCTGAGCGTGTTGTAAACAGTAGTGTCATCATGTGACAGGTGCACAATCAGCTGCTGCTCTTTCATTCAGGCAGCTTTTCAGCTTTGTCAATATGTAAACATTGGGTTTTTGTAAAAAAAAAATATATACATATATATACAGTACGGTATACAGTCTTATCTATCTATCTATTTATCTTATCTAAATTGTTGCATAAAATGTTGATTTAATGGTATATAGATGTGGTTGTCCTGAGTGTGAATCTATTTGGTGTAACAGTCCTTTTGTTCTGCAGGTTTCTGAGGAGTGGTCTAAAGGTGTTTTTGTGCTCAAACCTGAAGATGAAGACATCCATACAGCCAACGAGCGCAGGCTTAAGGTAATTTATTATCAGGTGATTTATCATTTTGTTTGCAAAAACGAACATATTTAAATGATCAAATATATATATTTTGAGCAATTTTATGAATAGTAAAAAAAATCATGTCAGTGGACCTTTAAGGTAACAACTCAGGCAATAAATCACTTTCTGAGAGCTATAGTCAAGTATACAGTAAGTGTACCCATAAAAATGAGAGCTGAACTAACAGCAGCTTTAAGCACTTGTTGACAGTAATAAACATCCAATTAACATTAAAAAATAAATAAAAATAAGCTAAAAGACACATTTGATGTTTTGAACTGTAAACGTTTTGGTTTGCTGTTATAACATGTGTCATATTAGGCAGGACTGCCGACTTGGGACCCGAAGGACCCAGGTTCGAACCCCGGCCACTACACACCTTGGGGTGTCTATGAGTGCACACCTATTTCCCCAGCTCCCCGGGCGCTTTCTATGGCTGCTCACTGCACCACCTGGTGGTGGTTGGGTTAAATGTAGAGACGAATTTCGTCTTGTATGGGAAACATACACAGATGACAAAAATGTGACATATTCTCTTTGCTGCTTGTTCTGCAGGAGCTGATCGGCGCTGCAGCAGGCAAGCTGCACACGGGCAGGAGCAGAAATGATCAGGTTTGTGTTTATAGTCAACAAACTGCAGTGACACATTAACAGTAAATCCCTGCTGGTGGTGAATTCTGTGATTTGGTTGATCAGGTGGTGACTGACATGAGGCTGTGGCTGCGAGACGCCATCACGACCCTGTCGGACTATTCCCTGCAGCTCGTGTCGACCCTGGTGGAGCGGGCAGCGGTGTAAAAACACACTTTGACAAACGAAAACACAAGTTTACGTGTGGTTTTCTGCTTTCTTAAAATGCTCTCCCGTTATGTGTTTTAACACAGAGAAATTGACGTCCTGTTCCCGGGTTACACCCACATGCAGAGAGCTCAACCGATTCGATGGAGCCACTGGATTCTAAGGTTTGTTTTGAGGGCGGCGGTGCAGCTCGTCACCCGTCTCTGCTGTCACCGTCAACAGTCTTTGCCCTCCTGTCTGCAGCCACGCCGTCGCTTTAAGCAGAGATGTGGAGCGGCTCCTGGAGATCAAGAAACGAGTGAACGTCCTACCGCTCGGCAGGTACAAATACACTCTGCGCGATTGTGAGTGGAAACTCGCAGACACAGTCCAGTAACCGGGAATGTTCCTGTTTCAGTGGCGCCATCGCTGGAACCCCGTTCGACATCAACAGGGAGCTTTTGAGAAAAGGTCAGGCCAGTTGTGGTTTAGTTGTTTTTACATTTCACCAATCACCTGTGACTTAGTTACTGCCTGTCTCCATGAAAGGCAGGTGCTATTTGTTTTTTTTTTATATATTTAAACCCTTATTTTACCACAAAGAAACCCATTGAGATTATTACAGTAATCTCATTTAGAAGGATGTCCTGGGCAATATGCAAATACAGCAACACAGTCTTAAGATTTGCAACAAAACATCCGTTAATAAAACATAAAATACAATGCAAGTATAAAAATTTTTTTTTTTTAAATCGCAATTCAAGACACTTAAAGGTGCACTCTGCAGTTTTGTAGTGCAGTCTGTAACTTCTCTAAAAATATATTTTTAACATATTTCTTCACTCTGTCACTATCTCCTGACAGACTGATGTTGGACAAAGTAATCTCTGAAAAAAACTATAGTCCCCTTGCTTCTCTAAAAGCATTTCTAAAAATCCGCAGTGACCCGTCGTTAACCAGCCAATAAAAACAGAGTTTTAACCAGCCAATAAAAACAGAGCTTCTCACTTCTCACGCTCCTAACCCACGCCCCCCGTCCCAGCCCCCGCGGCCGCGCAGGTTCTCGTTGAAATAATTGCAAAGCGATGCAAAACTGTTTTGTATGTGACACAAATGTATTAAATTCCCCTTCTTCATCCCTGATCTGGAATTTCTTTTGTTTTTTTTGCCAAAAGTCAAGTGATCGCTTCATCCTCCACTGACAGAAATGAGGAAATGGATGAATTTGTCACGAACAAATTAAACTCGGGTTCAACGTGGCTGCACGAGGCTCTGCAGATTTCATGGTGTTCTGGTGTGCTGGACCAGCGCTCCATGTTTTTATTTTATTTTTTAGAACGTTTTATTAACATATAATCACAGAACTTCGCTCTGTCACTTCGCTCTGTCGCGGCTGCCACAGGACATGTAGTGGAGGCGGAGCTAAGAAGGCAGAGCAGCGAGAGAAAGGGGAAGCAGAGCCATATATGGCTCTGAGTGGGGAGGGACCAGAATTCTTTCCCTGTTGAAAAATTTCCTAAGTGCTGCGTTCTACAAAAACTGCAGAGTGTAGCTTTAAAGGTGCAATATGTAATTTTCTGTAGAACGCAGGACTTAAAATAATTTTCAACAGGGAAAGCATTTTGGTCCCTCCCCCTCAGAGCCATATATGGCTCTGCTTCCCCTTTCTCTCGCTGAAATTCTGCTCAGTCTCCTTTGCTCCGCCTCCACTTCATGTCCTGTCGCAGACGCTGTGATCTTCTGTGTTTATCCATCCATCCATCCATCCATCTTCTTCCGCTTATCCGGGGTCGGGTCGCGGGGGTAGCAGCCTAAGTAGGGAGGCCCAGACTTCCCTCTCCCCAGCCACTTGGAGCAGCTCCTCCGGGGGAATCCCAAGGCGTTCCCAGGCCAGCCGAGAAACATAGTCCCTCCAGCGTGTCCTGGGTCTTCCTCTGGGTCTCCTCCCGGTGGGACATGCCCGGAACACCTCACCAGGGAGGCGTCCAGGAGGCATCCTAACCAGATGCCCGAGCCACCTCAACTGGCTCCTCTCGATGTGGAGAAGCAGCGGCTCTACTCCGAGTCCCTCCCGGATGACTGAGCTTCTCACCCTATCTCTAAGGGAGAGTCCAGCCACCCTGCGGAGAAAACTCATTTCAGCCGCTTGTATCCGAGATCTTGTTCTTTCGGTCATAACCCAAAGCTCATGACCATAGATGAGGGTGGGAACGTAGATCGATCGGTAAATTGAGAGCTTTGCCTTTTGACTCAGCTCTCTCTTCACCACGACAGACCGGTACAGCGCCCGCTTCACTGCGGACGCTGCACCTATCCGCCTATCGATCTCACGCTCCAGTTTTCCCTCATTCGTGAACAAGATCCCGAGATACTTAAACTCCTCCACTTGGGGCAGGACCTCCTCCCCGACCCGGAGAGGGCATGCTACCCTTTTCCGGCTCAAGACCATGGCCTCGGATTTGGAGGAACTGATCCTCATCCCGGCCGCATCACACTCGGCTGCAAACCGCTCCAGTGAAAGTTGTAAATCACGAACTGATGAAGCCAGTAGGACCACATCATCTGCAAAAAACAGAGAAGCGATTCTAAGGTCACCAAAACGGATCCTCTCAACACCTTGGCTGCGCCTAGAAATTCTGTCCATAAAAGTTATGAACAGAATCGGTGACAAAGGGCAACCTTGGCGGAGTCCAACTCTCACTGGAAACGAGCCTGACTTACTGCCGGCAATGCGGACCAAGCTCTGACACCGGTCGTACAGGGACCTAACAGCCCATATCAATGGGCCTGGTACCCCATACTCCCGGAGTACCCCCCACAGAACCCCCCGAGGGACGCGGTCGAATGCCTTCTCCAAGTCCACAAAGCACATGTAAACTGGTTGGGCAAACTCCCACGTACCCTCCAGGACCCTGCTGAGGGTGTAGAGCTGGTCCAGTGTTCCACGACCAGGACGAAAACCACACTGCTCCTCCTGAATCCGAGGTTCGACTATCCGACGGACCCTCCTCTCCAGAACCCCTGAATAGACCTTACCAGGGAGGCTTCTGTGTTTATATGTTAATAAAACGTTCTAAAAAATAAAATAAAAACAAAGTCAAAGTCAACTTTATTGTCAGAACTGCAATATGTACAGGACATACACAGGATTGAAATTGCGTTTCTCTCAGTCCCTCGGTGCAACAGTAACCATCTAAACACTAAACACTAAAACATTTAATAAACATAAGCATAAAATAGTAAAAGTGTAACACTGTCCTGAGTTTTTTCATAGTAGTATAAAAGTATGAAAATTTACACCAACACTGAAACACCAAACACCCCTAAAACACCAAACACCCAATGAACATAAGCATAAAATGAAATAATAAAAGTGTAATACTGTCCTGAGTTTTTTCATAGTAGTATAAAAAGTATAAAAAGTATATCTATAAAATAAACTGAAGGTTCTAGCATTGACATTTGCAAAGAGTGGCACAGCAGCATATGAGTTAATGTACACAGTATATGTATGAGGTAGTTGATGTTGGTATAGAGGCAAAGTGGCATATGCAGTAAGGCACATTTGGCATCCTTAGATAAGGCTAGTCAGAGAATACTGTATATGTATCAGCAGTAGTGTAGATATAAAAGTAGTGTAAATGTAAACAGTAGTAATAAATGTAAAACAGTAGTAATAAATGTAAACCGTATTAATAAATGTAAACAGTGAATGTAAACAGTAGTATGACTATAGGCAGTAATGTAATACAAACATTAGTGCAAATATGAGAAGTAGTGCAAACTGAATGAGCACATGACCGAGAGTTTAGTGAATAACCCGTTTGATGACACAGAGTCCAGTGTTAAAATCTTTGTGTTGTAAGGGGTTAATGAGGAGGTCAATATTAATACTGACCTCTTTATCCTTAATTAATCTACTTATTCAGATTGAATAGTAAATTCACGGATTCTGTTCTTTTTCAGTTTACCCAATATCTCTGTGATCTTTATGATGGATAAATAAACAGAGCCATTAAGTGACAAAGACGTTAACTTAGTTTGATATGTCAAAGAGACACTATCATTTATTTAAAATAAATCAACTAAATTAACACCATTACACTTGATTGACATGATTTCACTTTCTTTCAATTTAAAACGTCAGCACACTTGATTTAACACAACAGACATAAATACTAGATGTTACACATATTTAGTCTGAGGGGCTCTTCAGCTTAAAATAGTTTCCAGCTTAAGATTGAGAGGGAAAGGGAAAAGGAGGAATAAGAGGTTGGAGAGATTAAGTTATTTATCTCGAGTGTAACCAGAGATGACACTTTCCATCCGACTTCGGCTAAATCCCAGGTACGTTTGTAAACCGCTCTTTACCTTTTGACGATGCGTCTGATAAAGATATCACCAGCCTCCCAGGTGCACAGAGTCCTTCCGGCCCTCGTACGTCTGAACTGGTCGTTTACTTCCAACGTCTCCTCGGATCCGCGTCAGCCGTCAGAAACATGTGGCAGCTTCTGGCCGACTTCAAGACGAGATGTTTCTCAAAGAAAGTTCATTAGGAACTTTGGAGCTTTTGCTCGGGGAACTGGATGGAGGCGTCCATCAGTTCTAGCTGACAAGTTAGTCTTTGGCTCTTGACCAAGCTTGACCAGCTGCAAGGCAGAGAGCTTTCAGGTCTCTGTCCATTCAAACTCTCTGTCCATTCAAAGACTGAAGCGTTTCCGCACAGTTAGAACTTAAAAAGAGACTTAGAGAGGAGAGAAACTTGTCTCTTTTTCATTGGTCCACTTGTTATCACTATTCAAGGTGAAATTCAGCACAGAGAAGGAAATTGTTTAGGAAAAGTATCTGAGTGAGAGACTTTCAGACGCTAGATGAGAGTTTTAGCTGAAACTCGACAAAAACAATTTCAGTGTAAGTCAGTTTGACATTTTAGCTGAACTTTGACACCTTTTCACTTGCAGAAATGACACATTGATGTTTCACATTTAAAGAATAACAGCATATAACATATATCATGAAAATGACAAAAGTTATTCTTTTGATTACATTAGAATAAAATCAAAGGTAGAAATAGTCTCTTTTGGTGACAAAAAGGTTTTGTATTAACATTGGTTAATGAATGATATGGATTTAACTATGCCAACATGCAGTTCGTTTTGTTAAATCTCAATCGTCGAAGAGTCAATGTAGTTTAAAGCTACTCAAGGTACAATAAACTACACTGGTCTCACAATTTCTAAATTGAACCGATTCGATCGTTTCTATTCTAGATTATCTATTCATTTTGATGAGTCTCGCCATAGACTTCAAAATTTATTAGGAATACCAAATCCTACGTCGTTCGTCTAAAAGACAACAGACATTTAGATCAAACTATATTTCATTTTTATTTTAGTTTAACCTAAACTAAGTAATGAATGGAGGAATAGTTTGGAATTAGAGGCCTTCGTTACAGAAGCCCTCCAAAATTTTATAGGTACAAATCCCTATATCTAATTTTACAGAATTGATCCACCCCTTAATTGGTAATTGTAGCTGATCTAAACCATGATAGCTTACATACCAGGTGCATATAGGTAAGGCTTAATGTAAAATCCCAATCATAAGCCCACCTAAAAACCACATAATTGCATGACACATAGAACCAGAGTGGCACTGACTGGAAACCAACCAGCCAACAACCTTCGATGTGGGGACCTGCAGCTCCAACGCTTGGTCTTCAACCTTCATCCAAGGGTCGCCTCCTCTGCGTCAATCGAGGGATCCCCTCTACATGCTGATTATGAAAACAATTGTTGCTGATCAATCAACAAAACTAATCGTTGTGGAATTACTGCTGTGGAATTACCGCTGTGGATTATAAGACTTTGCTTTCCAAGGGATCACAGACTTTGTTTTCCAAGAGTTAACAGACTTTGTTTTCCAAAGGATTAAAAGCTTTTCGCAATGGGATTACCTCCGAACAGTATGGAATTTCCAAAAACTTTATGGGATTATAATTTTTGATTTTTCTTTTCCACTTGCTGGATTACTTCAAGATCAAAGACAGTTCAAGGTTTCCTTTCGTGTTGGACCCCATCCCCAAGGACTGGCGATGGCTTCCAAAAGGGGGGAGATGTAGTGGGCATGACCTTGTCCACTTTTAAGACACCTGTGTACTTTTGAACTGTCCAGTGATGACCTTTACTGACCTCTCAGTAAAGCAAGACATTTACTACAAAATCATTCATTAAGCTGTAATCTGATAAATATAGTCACCAAAAGAGACTATTTCTATCTTTGATTTTAGGCTGATGTGATCAAAAGAATAACATTTGTCATTTTCATGATGTGTGCTTTTAAGCTGTGTTATTCTTTAAGAGTTAAACTGTGTTCACTGCTGTGTTAAAGGGAAATCTCGGGTCACAGAGACCCGACTGTTTTGTTTAGAAATAAGAAGACAGTTTAATCCGTTGTTTTTCATGAACAAGGCTCCAGCTTTCTCTGTCTGTTCCTAAACATTTCCCTCTGCTCTGGCTGTAACCTTGGGTCGCGATAAGACAAGTGAACTCTCCTCTTTGAATCCTGCTTTAAGTTCTAAGCTGTAGCTGGAACGGAGAGTCTGCAAGAGGCTGCAGGAGTCTGCAAGAGTCTGCAGAGTTTGGAAGGAACCAGCAGGTTCCTCAGAGTTTGCTGGGAATTTCAAAGAGATGTGAACCTTTCCCAAGAGCTGGGTACGTTTTGGTCAAGAGCTAACGACCTGCGTCTTCAGCTAAGGACTGATAACAGGCTGTTATGAGTCCACCTCGAACGAGCGTTTGTTATTCCTTCCTGGAATAAATTATCTTGAGCCAAGAAACCACGACTGCCACGACTTTTGCCGATGAAAGCGAGTATCACCGACACCGACAAGGTAAACACGCGTGGAGTCCAGCTTGGACTTGCGGGACCGACGACTCGTCAGTCTAAAGTTGACCACAGCTCTTTACCAGAACCAAGGCGGACGTCTTAAGGTAAAGGAGCAGCTGTTTGCTTGCTGGAGGTGTGATGATATCTTAGCTGGACGCGTACGGAAGAGTGTCATCTGGTTTCATAAATGCAAGATAAATTTCCTCTCTTAACCTCCCAATTCTTCTTAAATCTTTCCTCCTACTTTTTCCCCTCTCAATCTAAGCTGGAAACTATTTTAAGTTTAAAGAGCCCACAGACTAAATATGTTAACATCCAATATTGAAGTCTGTTGTGTTGAATTTAAGTGTGCTGACGTTTTAATTTGAAAGAAAGTGAAATCATGTCAATCAAGTGTAATGGTGTTAATTTAGTTGATTTATTTTAAATAAATGATAGTGTCTCTTTGACATATCAAACTAAGTTAACGTCTTTGTCACTTAATGGCTCTGTTTATTTATCCATCATAAAGATCACAGAGATATTGGGTAAACTGAAAAAGAACAGAATCCGTGAATTTACTATTCAATCTGAATAAGTAGATTAATTAAGGATAAAGAGGTCAGTATTAATATTGACCTCCTCGTAATTCTTACAGTGTTGTGTGGTAATGTGTGAGAACGTTTTTTGTGTTAAGGCAGTTCAAATGGGAGGGGAGGCAGAGCAGGCAGAGTGTTTAGCATCCTGACTGCCTGATGAACAGAGCTGTCTCTCAGTCTACTGGTACAAGCCTGGAGACTCCTCAGTCTCCTCCCTGATGGCAACAGTCTAAAGCGGCTGTGTAGTGGGTGTGTGGGATCACCTGCCATGCAGAGGGCTTTCTGAGTGAGGCGTTTGCTGTGTAAGTCCTGCAGTGAGGGGAAGGAGGTGCCGACGATCTTCTCAGCTGCTCTCACGATGCGCTGGAGGCTCTTGCGGCAGGATGCAGTACATGCACCAAACCACACCGTGATGCAGCTGGTCAGGACACTTTCTATGGCACCTCTGTAGAAGGTGCACATGATGGGGGTTGAAGCTCCAGCCCTTTTCAGCTTGCGGAGAAAGTAGAGGCGCTGGTGAGCCTTCTTGGCCAGTGATGCAGTGTTCCTGCTCCAGGACAGGTCCTCTGAGACGTGCACTCCCAGGAACTTGGTGCTGTCCACTCTCTCCACTGCGGTGCTGTTGATGGTCAGAGGGGCATGTTGTGCATCCCTCTTCCTGAAGTCCACAACAATCTCCTTTGTCTTCTCCACGTTGAGAGTGAGATTGTTGTGTCCGCACCACAAGGCCAGGCGGCTCACCTCGTTCCTGTAGTCCGTCTCATCGTTGTTGCTGATGAGACCTACCACTGTTGTGTCATCCGCAAACTTGATGAAGTGGTTGGAGCTGTATGATGGTGTGCAGTCGTGTGTTAGCAGGGTGAATAGAATAGAATAGAATAGAATAGAGCGCTGGTCCAGCACACCAGAACACCATGAAATCTGCAGAGCCTCACGCAGCCACGTAGGACCCGAGTTTAATTTGCTCATGACAAATTCATTCATTTCCTTATGATTTCTGTAATGGAGTCAGCGAGGAGGAAGCGATCACTTGACTTTTGGCAAAAAAACAAAAAAGTCCAGATCAGGGATGAAGAAGGGGAATTTAATACATTTGTGTCACATACAAAACAGTTTTGCATCGCTTTGCAATCCTTTGAACGAGAACGTGCGCGGCCGCTGGGGCTGGGACAGGCGGGGGCGTGGGTTAGGAGCGTGAGAAGTGAGAAGCTCTGTTTTTATTGGCTGGTTAACGGCGGGTCACTGTGGCTTTTTAGAAATGCTTTTAGAGAAGCAAGGGGACTATAGTTTTTTTCAGAGATTACTTTGTCTAACATCAGTCTGTCAGGAGGTAGTGACAGAGTGAAGAAATGTGTTAAAAATATATTGTTAGAAAAGTTACATATAGCAGCTAAAGATGTGACAAACCTTCGACAGTTTTTGTTTAAAACTAGTTAAAGGAATAAAAGACTCCAACTTCAACTTAAGCTTAATGTGATGCAATGTATCCTGATGCATGCTCAATAATCCAGGTGGAAAAATCCAAAAAAATTAAGTCAGGTCCTCTGGACAGGTTAAAAAAACATTAAACAAAAAATTGTAGAAACGTTTAGTCTTTCTTCCAAAAGACTTCTTCAGTCTGAGGAGCTGTACTAAGCTCAGTCTTATAAATGGCACCTTCTCATAGTGGATCAACCAGTTTGTTGATGCGTGATATCATGTAGTGTAATGAAATGCAAGATTAATTTTAATGGATCACAATCAGCCTTTATTTTCATTGCATTGAAATTTAATTTCAGTACAGCCCATCCAAATAATACACAAACAACTAAACAACATAGACATGGGACATGGTGTCTGAGGCTGCAGCCTCATGAGAGTCGCAGCCTTTTCTTTGTTAGATAAGGAAAAGGGAACACGAGGGAAACAGCGATGGGGGTGAGTTGAGGGGAGTGTGAGCTGTATGATGTCCTTGGGGAAGGGAACAGTTAGTGGGGGCAGACTGAGCATCTTGTTCACAACATCCAGGAGAATTTGAGATAGTCAGTTTCCAAGGCCGACACGGGGGAGCTAGATTCAGATAAGTTGCTTTGGGTCAGGCCAACTCCGTTGATTTTCCTCTGCCTTACAGTTCTGCTGGTACGTCTCACTGGCGACTCCAAACAGCCAATTTTTGTGGTCAGCACCGCTGAGCCGAGTTTGTAACTTCTCCCAGGTCGATTCTTTCCCGCTTGCGAGGTTCAGGAGCCGCAAGTAGCCTGTGATTCTTAGCAGAAATTGCGTCCAGCTTACGTCTCAGCTCACACAACATTTGAGTCTGAGTGTTCACAGCACGGCACCGAATGAAACTGAGGAAGCGATCGTTGGAGGCAAATCTATAACTGATAAAACCTTGGAATTAGCCTGGTTCAAGATGGCTGCCACATCTAACTGACCTTAGTAAACACAAGACTCAGTGTAGTAGTAGTAGCTGGGAGCCATCCCCAACACACTCAGAGCACTTGGAGGTCACACAAGAGCTTTGTTTGAAACTTTGGCGTGCAAGGCAAGTGGTCACTATGCATTTGAAGCGGTGCATGTTTTTATGGAACAGTTATGTAAATTTTAAACCCAATCTTTTTCCGTGTATCTATAGAGCTGGGATTTGATAGCATCAGTCTGAACAGCATGGACGCCACCGGCCAAAGAGACTTTGTCGGTATGTAAATCAGAGACGGCTGTAGAACACAAATGGATACGATCAACAAAAATATACGAAGCATTTTTCTATTTGTCAAAGTTCTTATTGTTTTTTTCCCAGCGGAGTTTCTGTTCTGGGCTTCGTTGTGTTTGACCCACCTCAGTAAGATGGCCGAGGACCTCCTGTTGTACAGCACCAAGGAGTTCTCCTTCATCACACTCTCCGACGCCTACAGGTGAAGCTTTTTTAATGACTCTGGATTACATTTTTCAGGAAGTCACAGCTGTAGCGACTTCCATCCACAAAACAAAGCCGCTGCTGGCTGAGTAGGGTTTGTTCTGTGACGCGTCTCCAATGAGCCATGCTGAGGCCAACTTTTGAGTACAGGTAGTCCTCTACTTACAACGGAGATCTGTTCCTACGCGGCGTCGTAAACCGAATTTCGACGTAAGCCGGAATATACGTACATACTGCACCATATACATGTACGTACAGTACTGTATTACTAAGCACTTAGCCTATCCTAACACAGTACAATACATAATTATAAAAAAACATACATTTGGGAGCCATAATGAAGAGAAAAAACAGTTAATAGCCTACTTGGATGCTGGTGACACCATCCACCTCGGTCCATCCTCCGTATTTGCCATTCGTTTACGACGTAGAACCGCGTTCACACATAGTACAGTTTTGTTTTGTTTTTTGAATGTCCAGAGGACCAGACTTAGCTTTTTTAGAGAGAACAGTGCAGTATTCTTCTGCCGTTACGTTTACGCCGTAAAACCGGAAACTGCGTAACTCGGCTTTTGAAAATAAATTTTTTATTTTTTATTTTTTATGGGATATGCGCCGTAACCACAAAACATCGTAACTCGAGACCATCGTAACCCGAGGACTACCTGTATTTATTAAAACTAACACAATGACTTTTGCCATCCAGTAAACGGTGCCTGTATTAGTTTATGTCACTGGTAAATATGACTGAAAAAGATGTTGATCAAAAAAAGTGACAATTATATGGTGTGACACTCTAGAAAAGTTTGTAAAAAAAAAAACTATTAACCCCAGCACCTGGCTATGACTCAGATCAGCTAAGTAGCGTGTGACCACGCCCCTCATGCAATTACCTGAAGGGCAGGACAAATCTGAACACCTGTGCCAGTGTAACAACACTAAACAGTCATTTTGGCTCTCACAACAGCTGTTATGTGAACTTTCAGTTCTCTGTACCCATTTTAACATCTACTTTTTTACGGCATATAGGAAATCAGATTAGTGAACAAATGAACATAAAGCCTTATAAGAAAACATGTTTCTAAGTTTATAAATCTGAATATGGAAAAAACTGAGAACTTTAATTCTATAAAATATATTGAATTTGTTTACAAAACACTTAAGAAAGAAAGAGTAAAACTTTATAAAACCAGATAATGCATTATTTAGTCTATTAAAGAGCCCATTTTGTAACGTTTGATCCCATTCAGAGTGAAATAGATGGTGCTGCAGATTATATTTTGTTTGATTAACAAATTATTTCTGAACGAAACCAACAAAATTCACCACCAACTTTAGTTTTCTGTTCCCATCTGGTTATGACCGAACTGCTGAACTTGATACGTGACTGCCTTCTTATGTTGTTTCACACTTGTCTCAAACTAAGACAAGAATAAATCATTAAAGTCGGTGAAGTTTGAACCAGTGTGCATGTGTGTGTGTGTGTGTGTGTGTGTGTGTGTGTGTGTGTGTGTAGCACAGGCAGCAGCCTGATGCCTCAGAAGAAGAATGCTGACAGTCTGGAGCTGATTAGGAGTAAAGCAGGTCGTGTTTTTGGCAGAGTAAGACTACACACTTAAACTACCCCTCTGATAGCTCACATACCATAAAGTTTGTAATTAAACCATTGTCCAGTTCAGAGGCAGAGAAAACACTTGAATGTAAAGTCTTGTAACTTGCTTGACTGTTCTGTTTGGTTTCAGTGTTCAGGCTTCATGATGACGCTGAAAGGCCTGCCCAGCACCTACAACAAGGACCTGCAGGTTTCAAAGGACTTCCGTCTGTGTGTGATTTAACGTCGTTATAAACACATCTGTTTTTCTTTCTCATTTCCTGTCCTCTCTGTCCCTGTACAGGAGGACAAGGAGGCCATGTTTGACTGCTATGACACTGTCCAGGCTGTGCTGCAAGTTACAACTGGAGTCGTGTCCACTCTTAAGGTCAGAAAAACAAAACAGACCGACAATTCTGCCGTTTTATTGGTGTACTGGAGAAAACGAGGGTCCCGATTAACTGAATATATATTTGTTGAACACTTTAAATGTTGAATTTTTATTTATTTTGTTCTGTAAACCTAAAATTATGCCTTTACAACCCTGTAAAAATATTTGAAGTTGTCATCTGGATGGTTTCTTTTTTTTCTGAGATGTTTCGTCTTTCATCCAAAGGACTTCTTAAGTCCGAGGAGCCACAAACAAACTGGAGTCCCACAAGTGTCACACTCCCATAGTGGAAAAAAAACAAAAAACAGTTTGCTAGTGATAAGAAAGGCCCGCCCTCTCCCCCGTTATCTCCTCTGAGGCAGCCATAGCTGAAATGGTTAAAAACACCAAAGTTCATGCTCAATAATCCAGGTACAAATCTAACAAGGTTCAGTCAGGTCATCTGGACAGTTTTATTTATTTATTTATTTGACGTTTCATCCTTCATCCAAAGGACTTCTTCAGTTCGAGGAGCCACAAACTTAACAAAAGCTTTTGACACTCTGGATTATGAAATCATATTATCAAAAATGTCTTGTTATGGTTTTAAAAATAAGGTTCTGAAATGGGTTGAAAATTATTTGCACAACAGAGAGCAAATTGTGATTTTTAATGGTAAATTGTCACACCGGGATGTCCTAAAATGTGGAGTTCCACAAGGATCCATTTTGGGTCCATTATTGTTTCTCATATACATTAATGATCTACCAAAAGCAGTCTAGTGTTTTGACACCTATCTTATTTGCTGATGATACCAATCTTTTTGTTGCTGATGGTAACTTTGACTCACTTATTGATAAGGCAAATTATGGGCTCATTCAATTTGCTCAGTGGTTTCAGTTAAATAGACTATCACTTAATGTTAAAAAAATCTAATTTCATCTTATTTAAGAATAAAAATAAAAATTACAATCCAGAAAAAAGTAAAATAAAATGTATATTACCGGTAATAACCATTTACTTTCTAATGTTTCATCAGCAAAGTTTTTAGGTGTCTATATTGATGAGAAACTTTGTTTTAAGAATCACTAAGTATCAAACAGGAATCCTGATGTATAAAGTTATATGTATTCCACTTTCTTTACCTAAATATTTTCATAATTTATTTGCGTTTAACTCTAATTATTATTCATACTCTACAAGAAAGAGGTGTGATTTACATATCCCCTTCTGTAGAACCACTGTTGCTAAATTTTCATTCATGCATCAGGGTGTTGTGCTGTGGAACAGTTTAAAACAATTAAGTGAATTATGTACAACATTATCTGTATTCAAAAGAAAGTTTAAACAAACTTTATAGATTTTCTAACACATTAGTTTTTTTTATTTTATTTATCATTTTAATATTTTTTGACAATTAAAATTTATTTAATATAAATTATTATCTTTTGCTTTGGTATGTAATTGTGTGTGTTTAAAGAAAGATTTAAGTTTAAGTATAAAGCTTTTATGATTTTCTTCTTTATTTTTCTATAAGGGGAGGGGGGTGCGCTTGTAAGCCCAATTAGGGTTTTTATGACCTCTCCTGCACATTTTTTAAAAAACTTTTCTTTTATGTGTNTTGTAAGCCCAATTAGGGTTTTTATGACCTCTCTGCACATTTTTTAAAAACTTTTCTTTTATGTGTTGTTTCTTTTTGTGCAAACAAACAAACAAACTTTGGTGTTTTGGAGCATTTTGGTACGACAGCCTCAGAGTAGTTGATGGGGGAGAGGGCAGGCCCTAGAAACCATCTTAACACCAGAAAACTGGGTTTTTCCACTATGGGAGTGTGGTACTTGTGGGACTTCAGTTTGTTTGTGGTTCCTCGAACTGAAGAAACCCTATGGATGAAAGATAAAATTTCTCAGCAAAAAAGAAAAAAGGAAGCCATCCAGATGACCTGACTGAACATTGATGGATTTGTACCTGGATTATTGAGTATGAGCTTTGGTATTTGACATTGTCTTTTGTTATTTCAGTCAATACTAAGAAAGTAGAACCAAATATTAAATATTTTCTTGTGTTTCAGATCAACCAGAGTGTGATGGAAGCTGCCCTCAGTCCTGACATGTTGGCCACTGATCTGGCCTACTACCTTGTGAGGAAGGGGGTGAGTTGTCCCAAAAGCAACAATCTTATTCACATTATTTAATGCAATGATGTCATCTCATAATGTAATCTCATTTACCTTATTCAATGAAATATCCAAGCTTGACCACAGAAACTCTTGTAAAGCATTGGACGTCACACTTGCTAAAATATATTCATGTATAGGTGCAGCTGGCACAAAAAAGGCTTTGTTTAAAAAAACTGTATAGTACAGAGTGATTTTTATACAGCACCTGTATAAATACAGGCTTATTAGCACTAGTAGTACAAACAGTATGTATTTTTGGTGTGTGACTTTCTTTTACTTGTGATATTTCTATCCTCTCTGCCAAAAAGGAGAATAAGAGATAGGTGAAAAACATTTTAAAATGGACTATAGCACACAGCTTTTTTAGTTTTACGTGCAACAGTTCTGCTTGTTGATGCCCCCACTCTACAGGTTCCCTTCAGAGAAGCCCATGGTCTGTCCGGTAAAGCAGTATTTACAGCAGAAACCAACAACATCGCCCTGAATCAACTCTCTGGGAAAGACCTGTCGGCTGTCAGGTGGCTGTCTTCTTGTTCTCACAGACTTGTGCTGTATTATTATTATGTGTCTTTGCTTCTTTGTTTTTTTCTTAAACCAGCAATAATTGGACAATAATCTCACTGCTGCTATTTTCTGCAGATTTTTAATCCCATATTTCTTGTCCCCTCCCTGCTTGTGTTGCATATCTTCAGCCCTCTGTTTGAAGGTGATATTTCCTCAGTGTGGGATTACAGGAGCAGCGTGGAGCAGTACAGCGCCCCTGGAGGGACATCCAAGAGTAGCGTTGCTGCACAGGTGGAACACCTGAGGAACTGGCTAAAGCAACAAGCGCCGCAACTTTAATCCATACTTGAGCTGTCAGGTTTAGGTCAAAGGGAATTATTCACATCCTGAAAACACATCCATACAGTTCCTCTGGATGTTATTAATAATTCTGGACAAGTCTTATGCGATCATACAGTAGTCCCTCGTTTATAGTGGGGGATTCGTACCCTAAATACCCATGATAAGTGAAAAAACCACGAAATAGTACAAGTACCGGTAGTACTGGTAGTTTGTTATATATACTGTATATATAAAGGCATTTTAAAGCCTTCCCACACTCTTGTACTATTCTAAACAATGTTTCTAAACTCTAGATGCTCTAAAAGAACACAGAATGTCATGATTTCAGCTTCTTGCAGCCTCTGCTCTTTGCCACCTACAAGCACTCTTGGCCACGCCCTCTTCTCCGCCCTGCACGCTGATCAGCTGCAGCGAGAAGTTTATCAGGGATTTTAGCTAGTCTTATGATGCACGAGGTGCTAAATAATTTAAAATAATTTATTTTAAATAATAATTCCATGCCGATCATGTGGCTCATCCATCAATCAGCCAATTGTGTGTCATGTCCAATCTTATTTTGAAAACACACGATAGAGCGAGTCTGTGATAAACGACCCGTGAAGTAGCGAGGGACTACTGTATCCTGATGCATGCTCAATAATCCAGGAAGCAAAGTAAAGTCACGTCCTCTGGACAGATTCTTCTTTGTTGAAACATTTAATCTTTTATCCAAAAGACTTCTTCAGTGTGAGGAGCTGCAATAAACTCAGTCTTATAAATAGTACCTTCTCATAGTTGCAGGGGCGGATCTAGAAAAATATCTATGGGGTGGCAAGAGGGTGGCAAGGATGTTTCAGGGGGTGGCAACACCCTCCCTCTCCACACACATACACACACATATCTATCTACCTATTTGGTTGGTTGGTTGGTTGGTTAGATATAGTTAGATGTTGGTTGGTTGGTTGGTTGGTTGGTTGGTTGGTTGGTTGGTTGGTTGGTTGGTTGGTTGGTTGGTTGGTTGGTTGGTTGGATATAGTTAGATACAGTAGTTAGATATAGTTATATAGTTAGATATATAGTTAG
>JBBPBX010003280.1:31860-55642 GCA_038048925.1 Garcialebias charrua | reverse complement strand
TGACCCTGTTCACTTGGTTTTACGAGTTTTCTTTTCAGTGTGCAAAATTTAAGGAGAGGATGATTCATACCACAAAAACTGTTTTAAGCCTTAGACTTGTAATATACTGTTCATTGCATTATTTCTAAGAAAAATGCCTTGAATTTCTTGTGTGATGTGTCTGTGACAGCTGCTACACTGAGGTCTTAGGTGACACTGGCAAAATATGTAATAATAAGATTTTTCATCCCAACTCTTTGTTGAAGCAGAAAAATAAATGTATTAGAAACAATGCTCAGATGTGTTATTTTTAATGGATTAGAGGAAAAATAGTGAAAACCTCAAACTTCAAACTTGATTGAATCATGCACCAACACACAATGTTATGTTTTATGCCTATATTGTTTTCATTGACATTATAATTTCTGCTCCTTTGATCCTTCCTCATTTTCATTTTGACTCCAGTCTTACAGCTTTTAATATGAGCAAACAATATTTATTACATAGTTTAACAAATGACTGAAAGCTTATGTTGGTCACAGCATTCTCCTTGAGAAACTAAATAAATATGGCATTAGAGGACAAGCACTGAAATGGATATCTAGTTATTTGGAAAATAGGAAACAGTTTGTACACGTACATGGTGTAAAATCTGGACTCTGTGAAATTACATGTGGAGTTCCTCAGGGCTCTGTACTGGGACCTAAGTTGTTTATCTTATATGTGAACGACTTGGTAAATGTGTCAGGGCTCCTTAAATGTGTATTATTTGCAGATGATACAACTTTTTTTTGTTCAGGTTGGGACATAGAATCAATATTGGAGAAGGTGCAAGCAGAGTTTGTAAAAATACAAAATTGGTTTAAAATTAATAAATTATCATTAAATCTAGATAAAACTAATTATATGATATTTACAAATAGACAAGGAACTGTTGATGTCCAGTTCAGAGTTGATGGTGTGGAGATTAGTAGAGTCAATGAAGTAAAGTTTTTGGGTGTTGTTATTGATGAGAAACTAACATGGAAACCTCACATAAATTATTTAAGAACAAAATTAGCTAAATCCATTGCATTGCTGTATAAAGTCAGGGACTTGTTTAATGATAAAGCTTTGTATATGTTGTACAATACATTAATTGTTCCACACTTGGTCTATTGTATTGAGGTATGGGGGAAGGCATGTAAGACAACTACAAATCCTGTTTTTGTTTTGCAGAAAAGAGCAATAAGAGTTATCACTCGAAAACATAGCCATCATCCATCTAATGTATTATTTTGTCAACTGAAATTATTGAAATTTCACGACTTGATTGATTATAAAATTTTATTAGTTATGTATAAGGCTCACCAAAATGCATTACCTTTGAACATCCAGAGAATTTTTACAAAGAGAGAAAGCTGCTATAATCTTAAGGGGACGGAGATGTTCATAACAACTAAATTTAGAACCAGTTTGAAAGAACGATGTACCTCGATACAAGGAGTGAGATTGTGGAATAATCTGGAAAAATATATTAAAAGTGCCAAGTCAATGCACATGTTTAAGAAATTGATAACGTTTGGATTGCTAAAAAAATATGAAACTGTATAATGTGTTCTCATATGAATTGTTCTGATCCTGGTAGACATTTTTGGTGAAAATTAAAACGAGATTGATTTATTAGATCAGCTGAAGTTTGGGGTGCCACCTGCAGAACTGGACACTCCTTCGGGGTCTAGTTTTGATTTGTCTACTCGTGCTTATTTACACAGATTAGTAAATCTTTTCTGTGAGCACATGTGTAAGACAGCATTTGTGAAGCTGCTTCCAGAACCTGTAAATTACCTGTTCCAGCTCCTCCTCTGCATATCGTAGGCGGCTGAGCTCAGTAAACGCTCCTTTCCTCAGCTCGTGCAGACGATGAGCCTCCTCTTGTGCCCCCATGATCTCATCCCTCATCTTCTCCTCCAGGCTCTGCTTTTCCTCCGCCACGTTACGCTTTTCTTCCTGGGCACGCTCCAGTCTGAGTAAATTAACAAGTTTCCAGTTTAGTCACACAAAGAAAAGTAATTTAAATTAATTTTGGTAGATATGAGACTAGAATAAAAGCGGAGTAGTTACTGTTCCTGCAGGTCCATGAGGCTCTGCTCAGCTCTCTGCAGACTCTCTAAATCGTTCATCATCTTGTTAATATGAACTTTGCTGACTTTGTTTTGTACTTGGGCGAACCAGCAGCCTCCGACTCCCATCACCACAGACACGACGAGCAGCAAGTCCTTCATGTAATTATGAGGGGGGCCTGTGATGCAACAGAAAGGAATGAAAATAGACATCAGAAGAATGAACAAGGAAGCTCTTTTAATATTTGAAGGTCAAAGAATTAAAAAAAATCTACTTAAAAAATAAAGTCTAGTCCTTAAAGTAACAAACGCTGACAAGGAATAGGGTGATAAACTTTTTAATGAAATCCTCTAAATGACATCATGCACGATTTCATGCAGTATTGCAAGAGTTGCAAACAGCATTAATGCTCAGAGCATGTGTTGATGACTTTTATCTACTACCACACAAGCTCAGTGTCTAGCTATAGCTTTGTTGTAGCTGTTTTTGTGTTTGTCTTGTGAGAGCTGTGTTAACCCTTTGATGCAAAACATGGGTCGAAAGTGACCGGGCTTAGTTTTTATCTTCTATATCTTTGCAATAAATTAATTTCATTATTCCATATTCAAGGTATTCCTCAATAAACTTCTTTTTGATCATCATACATCCTTATTTTATTTTTTCCTTTCTTACTTTTTGAATAAAACCCCTTTTTGTATCACTACCCTTCTAATGCACAAAATGGGTCAAAAATGACCCGCATTCATTTTCCAGGTTACTTCATGTATGGTTGAGTGTTTCTATGGTATACTATTTAAACAAAGAAATTTTATTATTTACTTTTTCAAATATGCAGTAAATATCTTGTTTTTGTTCAGCACAAATCATCATTTTTATTTTTCCTTTTTTACTTGATGAACAAGCACAGCTTGTGTAACTCTTTACACACATGGGTCAGAAATGACCTGCATGCATTTACTGTACTACAGCATTTGGTGGGACCAACTTTTTCACCAGTGTCCCTCTGGCTGAGAAGCTCCTCAAGAACAACCTGATCATTGGTTGGGACCTTCACCAGAACAAGCCTGACATACCACCCATCATGAAGCCATCTAAATCACGGGAGATTCATAGCTCAGAATTTGGATTCCATGGCAACATGACCATGGTGAGCTATGTGCAGAAGAAGGGAGGCTGTTGTCCTACTAAGCGCCATGCATGATGACAAAGCAGTGGATAACAGGATTCAGAAGAAGAAACCACAAGTGATCCAGTACTACAATAAAATGAAAGGAGGAGTGGACACAATGGATCAAATGGTTAGCAACTACACATGTCTGCAGAGAACAAGGGGGTGGCCCATGGTTCTCTGGTGCAACATGCTGGATGTTGCCACACTCATTGCCTACACCAACTTCAGTGCACAACACCCTGATCATGTGGGTGGTGCGAGTAATGCATGCCAGCTATTTATCAAGGAGCTGGGCAAAGAGCTCGTCATGCCACATATGAAGAGGCGCATGGAGGACACACTCAAACTCGAGAAGCATATTGTTGAGGCAATGGGAAGGTGTGGGTTAAAAAACAAAACACAGCCACCACCCAGCTACAAGAAGACATCAGACAGGAGGGCCAAAGGAAGAGGAGGAGGTGCACGATCTGCCCAGTTTCAAAAGACAGCGAAGCCATCAGCTGGTGTTAGTGTGCAAGGAGCACAAACACTGATCTTTTGTGAGGCATGTAAAAATTCAGATGGTAGTTTGTGTTCGAGTGATGTGTTCAATTGTGTTTTAGTTTATTTTGTCACATTTCAGCAGTTTACAGTTGTTAAACCACAGATAAAGTTCAGTTCAATAGCTGTTATCTATTATCAGGGGGTATGTGTGACAAAATGACAAACATTGCAAATATTAAACTGTTTGGGCTCATTCACTAAAGTAATTACTTGAAACAAACTTTTATTATAGTAAGACATTTAATTTTAATCAGGTCGTGATCTACAGCTTTCACTGGAGCGGTTTGCAGCCGAGTGTGATGCGGCCGTGATGAGTATCTGCTCCTCCAAATCCGAGGCCATGGTCTTGAGCCGGAAAAGAGTAGAGTGCCCTCTCCAGGTCGGGGAGGAGGTCCTGCCCCAAGTGGAGGAGTTTAAGTATCTCGGGTCTTGTTCACGAATGAGGGAAAACTGGAGCGTGAGATCGATAGGCGGATAGGTGCAGCGTCCGCAGTGAAGCGGGCGCTGTACCGGTCTGTCGTGGTGAAGAGAGAGCTGAGTCAAAAGGCAAAGCTCTCAATTTACCGATCGATCTACGTTCCCACCCTCATCTATGGTCATGAGCTTTGGGTTGTGACCGAAAGAACGAGATCTCGGATACAAGCGGCTGAAATGAGTTTTCTCCGCAGGGTGGCTGGACTCTCCCTTAGAGATAGGGTGAGAAGCTCAGTCATCCGGGAGGGACTCGGAGTAGAGCCGCTGCTTCTCCACATCGAGAGGAGCCAGTTGAGGTGGCTCGGGCATCTGGTTAGGATGCCTCCTGGACGCCTCCCTGGTGAGGTGTTCCGGGCATGTCCCACCGGGAGGAGACCCAGAGGAAGACCCAGGATACGCTGGAGGGACTATGTTTCTCGGCTGGCCTGGGAACGCCTTGGGATTCCCCCAGAGGAGCTGCTCCAAGTGGCTGGGGAGAGGGAAGTCTGGGCCTCCCTACTTAGGCTGCTACCCCCGCGACCCGACCCCGGATAAGCGGAAGAGAATGGATGGATTTAATTTTAAATGACCCTTGGATGACCCATGCGTAGTAATTTAAGAGGTATTTTGTTCATAAAGTAGGAAATAAAATAATAAATTAATGATCTGTGGTCATGAAAAACAAGATATTTAAAGAAAATTTGGAATATTCAATCATAAAATAAATTGATTTCAAAAGATAGAACAAAGAAAAACTCAGTCAGTATGAAATAATCTGGAAAATGAATGCGGGTCATTTTTGACCCATGTTGTGCATCAAAGCCTTAAATAAGGGTCAAGTAATCCCTTGTGGACATGCATCCAATGGTTATGTTCTGAGAGTTTTATTAAGGAGATGTTTTGTTAATACTAAACTTGTGCACAAAGAGAGGGGCAAAAACATTGTTGTCCATTCATCTTTGATGTCAGTGAAGAACAAGAAACATCAAAAGTTTAAAATGAAATGTTAAAAGTAGAAAATATCTGTTCATACGTGTAGGCGGTCCAAACAGCACCACATCCAGGGCTTTGATGTTGAGCTTCTGTTTGTCTCTCTGGTCCAACACTTTCAAATGAGCACTCAGGAAAGATGGTTCATTTGCTGCAATCCTGTAAGTAGAAACCAGTTGAGCTTTAGCCAGAAACAAAACAACAGAGTTCATCTTTGCTTGGCCACACTGTTCGTCTCACCTTGGGAGGATGTTTCCATTGACCTTAAAGTCTTTAAAGTTCCTTTCATACTGGGGCAGCTCAACAAACTCCCTCAGCCAGCGCAACACTTCATCCTGAGTCCAGTTATGGACTGACAAAGTGAAATTAGAAGTTACATGAAGTAAAACGTCAGCATCTTTGAAGAAATGCTGTGTGTCACGTTAAAAACCCTACCTTCAGAGGACTTCCAGCCCCTCCAGAGCTCCTCCACTGTGATGTGCTGGTCTTCTCTGTGCAGCTTGCTGTGTTTTTGAGGCTGTTGCTGCTTCATATCTTCAATGATGAACTGCAGAATGAGACGGCAGCATGACTTACAAATGAAGGGATGACTTTTTAAGATTCGGACAGTACCTGCGTATGTCCAGATGTTTGATGCAGGTTCATCTTGTTCGTTTTAGGGTTTAGATCTTAATTCAGAATTTTCCATTTGAGTATTCAGTTTTGAAACTGTGTTTATTTAATGGTACACAGCAGCAGGTGCATGTTGCATATTAAACTCATAGTGTGTGTGTTAGAGGTGACTTGGAATGTGTTCCCAGCCATAAACAGGGGCTTCATGTGATGGCTAATGGAATGTCAGGACTTTAATGGGCCCGGTCTACTCTTCTGATGTCTCCGAACCAACAGTAACCTGAATCCCTGGATACTGTCTCTATGAACTGCATTCTCAAAGGCAACAAATTCAGGGTTTACCACCAATGTCACGTACTTCCTGGTACTTTTTGTTGGATTTATTTATGTGCGGCAGCAGAAAATATTACCATAAGTGTAGTTTTCTAAAATTGTTTATGTTAGTAAATCTGCTTCCCTGCAATAAATGAGTGCTGGTATTTTAGAGATGTTCAGGAGACATAATGCAACTTGATGCACATTAAGATTAAATACAAAGCAATGTTTGTGACAACTGGACAGATATATTCTTAAGCTTCACCATGAAGGTCATCGGAGTTCCAGTATTCTTTTAGTGCAAACCAACTTTGTCATTGAGCCCAAAGCAAAGTTATCCAGTTCCTTGAAGGAGCACTTCTCCAGCCAGCACACCTGTTGTTGCACTGCTTTACTCTGCCCGTCTCTTGCCTGCAAGAACCTTTACGCAAGAAACACAAAGAAAACAAGACGAGAAAGGATTTGTACCTCCATGCTCTCTTCCACCTCGATGCCACCATCTTGATCGTCGTCCATCATCTGATGGATGCTCCGCAGGGCCTCCAGGCTGTAGCGATCAGCCTCGTTCATACATGGTGGATATACAGTCCTACATGGGTCTGCACACAAATGACACATCCATCAATGCATGTCACCCACCACATTGCCCACCAAAGTTTCAAACAAAGGTGTAACATGAACTGTAGCACTGTGTGTTGGGGATGACACTGAGCTACTATTATGACAAATTAGACCTCAATTTCTTTAAAATTGGTTCATTTGTAGTTGTTTGTATGTTTACTAAAAGCTGTGGTGGTTGTTTACGATAGTTATACTTCTTAACTGTTACATGGCAGTAATAAGGCACAGCATTACACTCTCAGATAGAGCGTGTAATGTATTGATAACATGTGTGTATCTATTGATAACATTTTTTCAACAAAGCACACCGGACCAGGAGAAGCGGCTTGCCCCTTCGACACGCATGCGGTGGGATACACTATGGACTCGTGGCCAATGTGTCTGACCGTTCTCTCTGTCGAAGACGTTGAAGCTCTGTGGATTATTGGAATATTGGTGGCAATTGCTCTGCCTTTTGGGTTCGGTGGATGTTTTCTGCTACTGGGAGCTGAGGGAGGCGACCGCGGCGATCGCGCTGGCGAGACTTCCTGTTCAACAAGATTCTCTGATCTGGGCTATGACCTCAACAAGCCAGCTGTTGTACGAGCTGGACCGCGCGGTGGGAGCAGCGGCGGACAGCCGCGGATCTGCGGTGCGGTTTGGGACTCGTTTACAGCTCCACCGGGGCACAGACGAGGATTTGTGGCTCGGAACACAGCACCTGGACTTCAAGGCTGCAGTCACACTGTAGCCTGGCCTGAAAATAAATAAGCGACTAATCTAATCTGGACTGTGTGCAACCTTGGAAAAAGAAGGCTGTCTGCAAATCTTCTCCTGGAGTGAAAAGCTGTTGAGAACTCGCTGCCCCCCCTCCCCCCAGAGGTCTCCGTGTGCTTTCAGAATGGAGCCAAGCTAAATGCCATCTAGAGACTGTGCTTATCTGAAATGACTTTCACGGACAATCTCCCTGCTTGCCATGAAACGCAACATGTCTTGTTTTATTCGTGCTAAAGCTGGTAGAGT
Source organism: Garcialebias charrua (assembly GCA_038048925.1). NCBI lineage: Eukaryota > Metazoa > Chordata > Actinopteri > Cyprinodontiformes > Rivulidae > Garcialebias > Garcialebias charrua. The sequence continues at coordinate 47,853 of JBBPBX010003280.1, read as the reverse complement.
TTTTTAGACTTTATCATGGAGTGTCCTAAGACAAATTGTGATAGATTCTTTTTTGAATACCACTTATTACTCCCGACTGTATGTTCCTTTTTCATATCTGATTGTTGGTGGCACGGTTTTAAACTGCTGCGGCTTCCGTGCGTACGTCCCTCTTCGGATGGTGCGCGCGCCAATTGCAAAATTTTGTACCTTGGTGCAAATATGCCAATAAAGATATATTCTATTCTATTCTATTCTATACTGTTGGAACAAATGAGCCTATTTTCATAACATAATTAGAAATCTTTACTCCAAACAAGGTTCGCTTTAGACTTTTTTTTTTTTTGCAGATTTTGGCTTCTACATGTGTACACACCCACTGATGGCTTTCTGTGAGTTTATCAAAATCTGTTCATGGGTTGAAGATTGACGTGTGTGTATAGATACACAGACTACAAAGTCTGCCTATCTATCTATCTATCTATCTATCTATCTATCTATCTATCTATCTATCTATCTATCTATCTATCTATCTATCTATCTATCTATCTATCTATCTACAATATATATGTATGTATGTATGTATGTATGTATGTATGTATGTATGTATGTATGTATGTATGTATGTATGTATGTATGTATGTATGTATGTATGTATGTATGTACAAAGTAGAGAGAGTCCATTTTGAACAGAACGTCACTTCAAAAATCAACAGACAATCCCTTTAAGTCATGCTAATCGGATTGTTTAGAAAAATATTAAAATATAACAAATATTTTTTAATTAATTTTATTGTGCTGCTATGCTTATTTTAATATTAGTAACTTTAGGATGTTTAGTACTGAAACAAAGAAACATTTGCTGTCACATCCAGGATGCTTAGAAAAAAAACTCAGATGAGCACATTACATCAGTTTTCTTCACCCTGCTGCCCCAGCACACCACAGCATAGAAGAAGATGCTGGAGACCACTGAGTGATAAAACATCTGCAGCATGGTCCTATAGAGACCACTAGTGGTAAAACATCTGCAGCATGAGCCTGCAGAGACCACCGAGTGGTAAAACATCTGCAGTGCATGGTCCTGCAGACGTTAAAGGACCTGAGTCTCCTCAGAAGAAAAAGTCGACTCTGGTCTTTCTTATAGAGGGCGTTGGTGTTAGCTGTCCAGTCCAGTTTATTGTCTAGGTGGACACCCAGGTACTTGTAGCAGTCCACAGTGTCCACCTTAGTACCCTTGATGTTGATAGGGTTGTGGGGGCTGGTCTTCTTCCTGTAGTCCACCTCCAGCTCTTTAGTTTTTCCATCGTTGAGTTGCAGGTGGTTCTGTCCACCCCCTCTTTATTCAGCTTCCTGGTCACCAGTGATGCAGCCCACAATGGCAGAGCCATCCAGAACTTCTGCAGATGGCAGGATTGTGAGTTGTACCTGAAGTCCGAGGTGTAGAAGGTGAACAGAAACAGCAAGAGGACCGTCCCCTGAGGAGCTCCTGATGCTCAGTATGGTGTCTGAGATGGTGTTCTGCAGCCTCACATACTGTGACATGTGAGGTAGTCTCTGATCCAGGTGAGCAGCGAGTCATTCACCTGCATGTCCCGGAGCTACGTGGCTGAATCAGCTGTTGTGATCAGTTTTTACTGTCAGTGTGTTGCAGGCTTGTGCATTTTATGTGAACACGTGAGGACGATGACGTGCAGCATCTCGTCCTCGGCCAGTCTATGAGTCAGCTCATTTCTATCCCTGCGACTGAAGAGTTTGGGTGCTTCGTGGACCAAAGTGCCGAGGGGTCAAAGGTTTGCCTGTTAAATCCACCCTCAGCAAACTCCAGAGAAACCAGCTGCTCCCCGCCCACAGTGGAAAAACAACTTGAGGGTAAATACATGGATACAGTTTCTACCTCTGAGTGACCGGAGGGAAAACTTCTGAATACACACGGTGGAAGTAAAATATTTTATTTTATGACATGTGAGCTGATCTTTTAAAGGTTAAAGGGAAAATAAAGCAGAAGTATATGCTCAGTGGTTTTTTTTTTATTCTTACTCCCACAGCTACAGTTGTATAAATTAGTTTCAACAAATTATTTTATGCTGTACAATTTTGAGCCATATTGGGTCAATAATTCTATTACCGGTACTTTTCTATTATGTATTTTCACCTTTATCTTGAGGTCCATGTAGCAAAAGCTCTTTAGCCTTTTAATTTCAATCAAACTATTGTTTTTCCACATGGTCAGATGTTAGATGAACAGTTTGTGTCCCATATTTTACTGCAGCAGCACTCTGTGCAGTCTTGAGACATTATGAAAGTGTTCATATCACTTTAGAAGTTGTTGCAGTGTTCGTTATGAAGCTCACTGATGTTCTGAATCGACCTTTTCTTTGTCACTGCTACTACGACACATAAAAAGTGATTTGGTTCAGGACAAAAAAAATGCACTTTGATTCTGCCTTTAAAAAGAAAAGTAGTCCAGATTTATGTGTGGTTTGAGCTGCTATGGCTAATTTAAACAGTAAATGCTTGAGCAGATATGTTTGTTTTATTTTTTTGCTCTTCAGAATTTAGACGTTACTTCAGAGTTTAAAGCAGAAGTGCTGCGACTGTGGAAGTTAAAATGAACTAAATCAGTTTTGCATTTTGTCTGTCAACAGGGCCCCAGACGTGACTCTAGCCCAGGGGCCCATGCCCTCCTTAATCCTGCCCTGTGTAAAGTATATTTACATAAAACAAATGATCTCTCTGTGGTTGATAAATTGTCCATTTCTCAACCCTGACGAGGCTTCGTCTGTGTGCTGTTAGACTTCTGTGCATTGCCAAAGACACTAACGTATCTGTGTTTGTCACTCATGCTCTGAGAACATTACAGGTAATCTGCTTTTGTACATTTGGGGACTAGTAATGCAAATTAATACACTTTAAGGTTGAAAACTTGGTTTAAAATTAGATTTTCGAAAGTCTTGATCGTGGTTTTTGCAAGTCTGCAGAAAACAAATCAGTATACAGTATTGTCTTTGAAAAGTATGAGTAATTAACTTGTATTCATGTTCCTCCTGAAGTGATCCAAGTTTAACCGTTTTGCACATGAAGGGACTGAAATCAAGCCGATGGTCAGAGGAGTACCGTATATTTCATCACTCTCTTCTACAATCTGAATAAGGCAGGATGACTGTAAGGAATGCAGTAATAAGGAAAGGAATGTCTCCAAATAAAAACAGCTGTATTTTCAAATCTATTTTAAGAAACTGTTTAATTCCATCCATCCATTATGTTCTTCCTTTTCAGGTCATAGGGATCATTGATGCAGGGGACACCCTGGACAGGTCTCCAGTCCGTCACAGGGACATATAGAGACAAACAACCATTCTCTCACTCACACCTAGAGACAAGTTAGAGTTACTAATCAGTCTAACATGCATGTTTTTGGTCTGTGAGAGGAAACTGGAGTACCTGGAGAAAACCCACACATGCACAGAGAGAACATGCAAACTCCACCCAGAAAGGTCCTCAGTTGGGATTTGATCCAGCAACCTTCTCATTGAGAGGCAACAACTCTACCAACTGAGCCACCAACTTAATTAGAAAATAGTTTGATTTCTTATTTAGATAATGCCAATTCACATTTAAAGACATTTCAGGGCAAAATAATAATAAACAAAATAATAATAATCTAATTGTTATCAAATTTAAAGCCTAGCATTTCTTGAAGAAACATATTAACTTTACTAAATGTATTTTATATTCTCTTGTATTTTATATTCTTTTGCATTTTATATTTAAATTTATTCTCTTGATGTTTGCACTGTGCTTGTTGTTTGTTTTTACACAATCTCTGTGATATGTTTCTTGATGTGAAGTGTCCTTGGGTGTCCTGAAAGACGCTTTTAAATAAAATGATTATTATTATTATTATTATTACCGTATATTGCTCACCACCTTTTAGACTAAAGTTTTAACTGAAGTCATCTAATGATCAGATGGGTTATACATTTATTAAACCTGATTAGTTGTGGTGGCCATCTTAAATTGGATTGACTCCAAAAGTCAACTGGATGTACAAAGTAGATATACACCCAATACATACTTACTGAGAGTTTAATTGAAATCCATCCGGTGATTCATTAGATATTTTGTTAACAGACAAAGAGCTGACTCCAGTAGCTCATAGCAAAGTTTTGACAACAGATCTTGTGCAATCAATTAATGTTTACACTATCCTTTGAGCAGGATACTGAAACACTACCACACCAAAGTTTAGCTCAGTACGTGTAAAATTAACTGAGTTAAAGCCATTTTTTGTGTTTGCTAAGGGTTGCTTAGCGGCCATCTTGGATCAGGTTGATCAAGCGACAACATTATTGCCCTTTAGCCTCTAGCAGCTGACAGTTAGTACACGCAGTTCAGTCCAAATCAGATAAAAATGCAAATAATTTCAAATATTCAGTTCAGTCAAACTGTGACAATCAGATTAATATATTTATAAAAAGCCAATTTATTTAAAAAAAATTGTCTGTGGAGGAAACAGCAGATTCCTCATCCTGAGCTAGAACCTGCGGGCGACAGTGGAAAGGAAAAACTCCCTTTTAACAGAAACCTTGTGCCTCGTTGAAAGAACATGTTGAAGGTTTGGTTTTATTGCGTGATATTTAAAGGTGCCCTACATACCCGGCGGGTCGCTGCCTGCAGTCGTGCTGAAGCTCTGGAGATCTCCGGCCGTTTGCGCAGCCACAACGAGCGCAGCAGAGAGAAGGAGCCACAACGGGCACAGAAGAAACATTTCAGATCCCAAAATGTAGTCCAAAGTGAAGAAACGCCTCAAAACAGCAGGAGAAAAACCGCATAGAGAAATGAGATATGTTCCTGCAGCGTCGGTCAACAAGTGTCGCTCTGCAGAAACCGATCCGTGTTTCTATTACGGGCCGAGCCAGAGACGAGATGTGACACCGATCTTCACTCAAGGGATCCGACACGCCGCTTCCCAAACAGATCACAGAGTTTGTGAGGAAAGAAGAGAAAACTAAACAGTAGATCCTCTCAGAAAGCTGGGTAATTCACAGATATTCTGGCAGATTACAAAAGCATCCGTAAGAACAGGAATAAAAAGTCAGAAGAATATTTGTGATGGTGATCCATGATCTGAATCCAGACCTGCAGCCGCTCACAGAGAAACAAACTGGGACGGCTCAGGATCTGTTTCCTGTCCAGTCTGTGCTGGAGCGTTTTATAATTCAGCTGGAGAACTGGTGTCCCTGCACCCCCACCCTGCCCCATCAAGGGGGCAACATGTGACGTTCTTATTCAGAAATTACACACTCTGCCCTCCCCTTCCCAACCACAGGGCCACTGCGTTAACCCAATTCCCATCAAACAATACACGAGAGAAGATTGCAGCTGATATGCTCGGACGCTGGAGCAATAAAGGCTTGAGTGTGTATGTGGAGTGTGTGTGTGACAAATTTAAATACAACTCTTAGAAAGTAATCATATGAGGTATACTTCTACACCTGAGTTAGTCAAGATGGCCTCCAGCAGCCATATTAACACAGCTTTGACTGAGCCAATTTTTAAAGATCAGTTTGTCTCAGTTTTGGTGCGACAGCGGGTGAAATTAAGCCCCAACACATATTTGTGTGAATGTTTATAAATCATTCTCACGAGAGCCATTTTTCTTCCATACTCATCGTTTAAATTGTTCTATAATTTCAACAACTCATGTATCAAAATGTTTGGCTCCTTCAGGACATTCTGGTATTGGTGCAATTGTTACTTTTTGAAATATTTAGCTCATTCTGCCATGTTTTTCCTGTTTGAAAATGAATGGAGCTCTCGCCACCTCCTTCAAACCATTTGTACTGTTAACAACCTTTTATAGCTGATTTAAGCTTTTCTGCTTTTTTCAGCTTCTTTCTGCTAATTTCAACTTCCATCAGCTTCTTTTACTGCTTTTTGCAACTGTTTATGCTTCTTTCGGGTTTTCTCTGCTGTTTCACCTCGCTAACTGCAGCTACCATCAAAGTTCATGCTCAATAATCCAGGTAGAAAATCCAACAAAGTTCAGTCAGGTCATCTGGATTGTTTGTTTGTTTCTTTGTTTCTTTCTTTTTTTTGCTTTCTTTCTTTTTTTCTTTACGTTTTTTTAACCACTTTGGTTATGGCTGCCTCAGAGGAATTGACAGGGGAGAGGGTGGGCCCCAGAAACTATCTTATCACTATTAAACTGGTTGGTCCACTATGTGAATGTGCTGCTTGTGGGACAGAGTTTGTTGTGACTCCTTGAACTGATGAAGTCCTTTGGATGAAGGGCAAAGCGTCTCAACAAATGAAAAGAAACCATCCAGATGACCTAACTTCAGCTACTTTTTAGGTATTTTGTGCCAATGTTAGTCTTTTTTATATAGCTTTTCCCCTAATTTTATCTACTTGTTTCTTATTTCTCATTTTTATGCTCTTTTCAATTTATATTCTGCTGATATCAGCTTTTTTGTTCAGTCAGTTTCAGTTTTATGTACTCTTTCTTTATTTTCCTGCTTTCAGCAAATGTCAGCTGTTCAAATTCAACTCACAGTACCTAGTGATTAGACATTTTCAGCCTGGTTTCAGCTTTGTTCTAAAAAAAAAATCATTCAGTAATAAGCATTAAGCTGCATTTTTGCAGGAAATGACATGTCTCTAGTTTTATTTAAACTGCAATTAACTTTAGAAGTCAACTCTATTAGAAAAATATTGCATGTACCCCTGGATAAATAATAAATACCTTTTCAGAAATTAAGTCATGGAAGTTCATCTACACTTGACTGACATTAGGAGCCACACAAATTCAAGATGGCTGCTACAGCGAATATGATTTTGTCAACAAATAATTTACTAAAACTTACTTAAAATGACAAGTAATGGGGTAAAGTGAATGTGGTAGTAGCTTAAGTCATTCCCAACATGTAAACATCTTGCAAGATGTGATCATGTCTGTTTGTCTCTAATAAATGGCTATGTACCACCGAGCTTTAAGATTGGTGTAATTAAAACTTTACTTAAGAAACATAACCTTCACTCAGGAATCCTAGCCAATTGTAGATATATATCTAATCTAACATTCATCTAAAAAATTCTAAAGAAAAAAGTTGCAGGTCAGTTGCGTGAACATCTACAAAGAAATAATCTGAAGTTTCAGTCAGGGTTTAGAGCTCACCACAGCACTGAATCTGCACTGGTGAAAGTTACTAATGATAATTTTGTGGCCTCTGACAATGTAATAATAAAGTTAGTCATGGAGTTCCTCAGGGTTCATTGCTTGGATCAATACTCTTTACGTTGTACATGCTTCCATTAGGTAATATTAAACAGCATGGGACAAAATTTTCATTGTTATGCTGAGCCATGTCCCAATAGCCAGCTCCTGTAGCCGAGGATCAAACCGCCAAGGTCTCCGCCCTTGGCCACCACCCATCCCACATTGCACCGACCCCTTTGGCCCCTCCCACAGGTGGTGAGCCCATGGGAAGGGGGACCCACATCTCCTCTTCAAGATGTGCCCGGCCGAGCAACATGGGTAAAAGCCTGGCCACCAGGTGCTCGACAGCATGCCCCACCTCCAGGCCTGGCTCCAGAGTGGGGCTCCGGTGACGCATGTCCAGGCGAGGAAACACGGTTTCCATCTATTTTCCTCATCATAGGGGTCTCTGTTGTTGTTTCATCTAATCTGTGGCTGCATGTCTTGGACACTCGGGTGAAAAGAGGGGCAGAGCTGTCCACTGACCACTACCTGGTGATGAGTTGGCTCTGATGGTGGAGGAGGATGCCGGTCAGACCTGGCAGACCCAAACGTATTGTGAGGGTCTGCTGAGAACATCTGGCAGAGTCTCTTGTGAGACAGAGCTTTAACTCCCACCTCCGGAAGAGCTTCAAGCACGTTCCGGGGGAGATGGGGGACATTGAGTCTGAGTGGGCCATGTTCTGCACCTTTATTGTCGAGGCAGCTTATCGGAGCTCTGGCCGCAAGGTTGTTTGTGCCTGTCGCAGCGGAAACCCTCAAACCCGGTGGTGGACACTGACAATGAGGGATGCTGTCAGGCTGAAGAATGAATCCTATCTGGCCTTTGTGGCCTGTGGGACCCCAGAAGCAGCTGATGAGTACCGGCAGTCCAAGCGGCATGTGGCTCGGATGGTTGCTGAGGCAAAAACTCAGGTGTGGGAGTGGGGTACGCTGCCAACACTACTTATAGTGGAGGTGGTGTGTTGCTGACCTCAACTCGGGATGTCGTGGGTGGGTGGAAGACTTTGAAGACCTCCTCAATCCCACCGGCATGTCTTCCACTGAGAAAGCAGAGCCTGGGGACTTTGAATCGGGCTCTCCAAGCTCTGGTGCTGAGGTCACCGAGGTGGTTAAAAAGCTTCTCGGTGGCAGGGTCCCAGGGGTTGATGAGATTTGCCTGGAGTTCCTTAAGGCTCTGGATGTTGTGGGGTTGTGTTGGCTTACACGACTCTGCAATATTGTGTGGGCATTGGGGGCATTTCCTCTGGATTGGCAGACGGTCCCCCTATTAAAAAAGGGGGGTCGTAGCATGTGTTCCAACTACAGGGGGATCACACTCTTAAGCCTCCCTGATAAGGTCTATTTGGGGGTTCTGGAGAGGAGGGTTCGTCGGATAGTCAAACCTCGGATTCAGGAGGAGCTGTGTGGTTTTCATCCTGGTCATGGAACACTGGACCAGCTCTACACCCTCAGCAGGATCCTGGAGGGTGTGTGGGAGTTTGCCCAACCAGTCTACATGTGCTTTGTGGACTTGGAAAATGCGTTTGACTGCATCCCTAGGGGAAGCCTGTGGGGGGTACTCTATGGGGTACCAGGCCCTTTGATACGGGCTGTTAGGTTCCTGTACAACCGGTGTCAGAGATTGGTCCGCATTGCCGGCAGTAAGTCAGGCTCATTTCCAGTGAGAGTTGGACTCCGCCAAGGTTGCCCTTTGTCACCGATTCTGTTCATAACTTTTATGGACAAAATTTCTAGGTGCAACCAAGGTGTTGAGGGGCTCTGTTTTGGTGGCCTTAGGATCGCTTTTACAGATGATGTGGTCCTATTGACTACATCAGGTCGTAATCTACAGCTTTCGCTAGAGCAGTTCACAGCCGAGTGTCACGGCCGGGATGAAGATCAGTTCCTCCAAATCCGAGGCCATGGTCTTGATTCGGAAATGGGTAGAGTGCCCTCTCCGGGTCGGTGAGAAAGTCCTGCCCCAAGTGGAAGAGTTTAAGTATCTTGGGATCTTGTTCACGGATGAGGGTGAAATGGAGCAGCAGATCGATTGGCGGAGTTGGTGCAACGTCAGCAGTGAAGCGGGCACTGTACAGGACTGTCGTGGTGAAAAGAGAGCTGAGTCAAAAGGCGAACCTCTCAATTTATGGGTCGATCTACGTTCCTACCCTCATCTATGGTCATGAGCTTTGGGTTGTGACCGAAAGAACGAGATCCCGGATACAGGCGGCCAAAATGAGTTTTCTCCACAGGGTGTCTGGACTCTCGCTTAGAGATAGGGTGAGAAGCTCGTTCATCTGGGAAGGACTCAGAGTAGAGCCGCTGCTTCTCCACATTGAGAGGAGCCAGTTGAGGTGGCTCGGGCATCTGGTTAGGATGCCTCCTGGACGCCTCCCTGGTGAGGTGTTCCGGGCATGTCCCACTGGGAGGAGACCTAGAGGAAGACCCAGGACATGCTGGAGGGACTATGTTTCTCAGCTGGCCTGGGAACGCCTTGGGATTCCCCTGGAGGAGCTGGCCCAAGTGGTTTGGGAGAGTGAAGTCTGGGCCTCCCTACTTAGGCTACTACCCCCGCGACCCGACCTAGGATAAGCCAAAGAAAATTGATTGATGTATGGATGTATGGATGTTATGCTGATGATACACAGTTATATCTGTCCATGAAACCCAATGAATCCAATCATCTAGACTACAAGCATATCTGAAAGACATAAAAACCTGGATGACCCTAAATTTTCTGATTTTGAATACAGACAAGACTGAGGTTTTAGTTTTTGGACATGAACATTTTTCAGTCTTTCGTCCTCCTTGGATGGCATTTATCTGGCCTCCAGCTCTAATGTTAAAAATCTTGATGCTATTTATCAGGACATGTCTTTGATCCCCCACATTAAAAACATTACTAGAACCACCTTCTTCCACCTGTGTAATATTGCCTAAAATTAGTAACATCTTATGTAAAAATGATGCAGAAAAACTGGTTCATGCATTTGTCACATCTAGACTGGACTATTCAATGGTTTATTATCTGGGTGTCCAAATACTTCTTTAAAAAGTCTTCAGTTGATCCAAAATGCTGCTGCCAGAGTCTTAACTGGAGTTAGTAGGAGCATACCTCTCCAGTTGAGCTTCTTTCCATTGGCTCCCTGTCAAGTCCTGAGTTGAACTCAAAATCTTACTTCCATCCTGCAAAGCGCAACAACCTAGCTCCAACTTATATTCGAGATCTGGTTGTTCCATTTTGTCCTAACAGAGCACTTTGCTCCCAGACTGCAGGAATTTTGTGGTTCCTAGAATATTCAAAAGCAGAACGGGAAGAAGATCTTTCAGTTATCAGGCTCCGCTCTTGTGGAACCTGTCAGGTCTGTTGTCTGTCTGCTGTATATTTTGTCTGCTGTTATCCAAACTTTGGAAAGAGTCAGCAGATCTCAGTTCAGCTGTTCATGCTGACGGGGTGTTGGCCATAATTTATGATGCCCATGTTACTATTCTATCCTGCTGAAATAAAATTACAAGTATAAAATAAAAAGAGAGATGTACAACACAAGCAGACCATGCTGGTACGCATGCTCAAACTCCAATGCTTCCCAGTGTCCGGTTTCAGTTCACTGATCGGGCGCCCAGTTTAAAAATAGTCCCAACAAATCTGACCTCTACCCTGCTGAGCTCGCCCAAAAGACAAATGTCGTCAGGCACTTTAGCAGGAACTGGATGAGTGTAATTCATGTGTGTTTCTTCAGAATACGTCTGGTTTGAAATCCCAGTGCAACCAGAATGTTTTAAAAGTTCGTAATGTTCTTAGAGTCCTGTTCTCAGGCTTTTAGTGATGCACCCTCGAGGGGAAATAGTTTATTTTATTTTGTTTTTTTACTGGACAGATGAATTGCCAATTAAGGTGCGATCTGTGGATAAAAGATGTTGAAAGTTTCTAACTCCAACAGAAACTCTATATCTAGTTATCACTGTGGGCATCAAGAGATTTTAAGGCAAAGTAGCAGGAATGAGGAGAACTGAACCATCAACAGCAAACTTTAAAGAATAAACTCACTAGAGTGCAAACAGCTTTCAGTTTGAGTTTATTTCACGAATGACAGCTCTACTGACATAAAGGATCAATACACCAATAAAAAATAACATCCACATCCTGGTACTATTCAGGGAAAGAGCAACAGGAGAAAATATTAGACATGAAGGTACCGGTACTTATTCCATAAACATGAGAGGGATGAAGCTGCCTGGGTGGTGACATGATGGGGTTGTTTTAGTTCAGTTTACATCCTCTGTGTGCATGAGGAGTTCACTGAAAGCCTGGGTGAATGTGCACACAAAGACTGAGTCAGCTGCTTTAATCTGAGCAGGATATATTTGGGCTGCAACCCTAATTCATTTGCATGCAAATGAAGGGATGACCAGCATCCACGCTGATGAAACACTGAAAGGTAAATGAAAATGACAAAATATGGGTTTTATATTTCTGGTTACTCCAGTTTCCTCCCACAGACCAAAAACATGCATGTTAGGCTGATTGGAAACTCTAAATTGTCCCTAGGTGTGAGTGAGAGAGTGAATGATTGTTTGTCTCATTTGTCTCTATGTGTCCCTGTGATGGACTTGCGACCTGTCCAGGGTGTACCCCACCCCTCACACTGTGATTGCTGGACATGGGCACCGGCGACCCCAGTGACTCAAAATGGAAGAAGCGGGTAAAAGATGGATGGATATTTCTGGTTAAAGTAAAGAATGATACTGAATGAATCCCTGATGAGGAGACGGGGTGTCCTGTGATGTGACGTAAATGACTGCAGTCAAAAATCACATGTAATCAACATTTTTTGAGAATACCGTTTTATTTCAATGAAATGAAAGCTCATAAATATGCCAAATTCACATTGAACAGATGAAATTTTGGAGTTTGTGCCAAAGCTCAAATAAGATTTGGTTTGATGTACGCTCACTGAAAAAAATGGTTGCCGTATGCTGACGTGCGCTTGAACGCCGCCGCACCTCTGTAGTCAAAAATTAGTCTAAATTAATCAAACAAATTTTTTGGAACAATTTTTCTAAACGAAATTTGGACAAAACACTTGCCTTCTGTTTTGTGTTTTTCCTTTGCCGTTTTTATTTATTTATGGAATTTGCCTTCCGTCGCCTTTGGAGTCTGGTTCCTGAGTCAGCTGGGGCCTGGGAGTCCGGCTGTCTTGGCGTCTGCAGCGGTCGCGGGGGAGCGACTGCGGTGGAGGGTTGGTGGAGAGGTGGAGAGGTGGAGAGGCAGGTGGATTTTTGACGACCTTCGCCTTCTGTCACATTGTTGTTTCGACTCTTCGGACAGCTGGGGCCTGGTAATCCGGCCGTTTTAGCGTCTGCCGTGGATGCGCGGGAGCGGCGTGGGAGTGGCTGCTGTGGGGAGAAGATTGGATCCGGCGGCTGGATGTCTGCTTTCGGCGGTGGTTCTGAGGAGCTGCTATTTTTCGGAGACGTGTGGAATCTTGACTGTGTGTCGGGTGAGGATTGACCAGCGTGGATTCTACGATTTGTGGGGCTGCGGGATTAGGCTCTGAGAAGTCGAAGGATTTCGAGTGCGAGATTCTGCCATTGGGCAATTTTTTTTTGTCGTGAAAAATGACAGGTAAATCCAAAAAAAAAAAAGGAGCAGCCTAATTTGAATTCGGAAGAGATGGATGAAATCAGGAAATCCTGAACTTTATGAGTACCGAAATGGCAAATGTGACCTCCCAATAGAAACTTTTAATGGGCTTGTTTGAGGAAGTTAAACAGTTGAAACTGCAAATTGTAAATAAAAACAAAAAAATAATAGAACTGGAGCAGAGAATAGATGATTTGGAACAGAACACAAGACAGGACAATCTTGTCATAACTGGACTCGAGGTTAAAGCTCCACTGACATCATCTTTTAATTTTCCATAAAATGGCACAACATATATATATATATTAAGATTGACCTCTGATCGTTTTTGCTAAAACAATGTTAAATTAATTAAAATTCCTCTCAAAAACAGTTTAAAATTAGCGCCTTTTTTTTTACATGATAAATACGGATTTTCCCGTCGCGCGATTATGACGTCACACACAGACTCGCCTCAACTGCGCACATTGTATACAATGGAGAAGATGCAAACGCATCCGTCCAATTTAGCCATTTAAAACTTTATATTTTAGCGGTTTGTCTTCAGAGAAGCCAAAGTTATTTCGAGTAAACAGCAGGTTATAATTTTTTTTCAGCTCCTGCTGGTTTTTGGAGACTTTTCACTTCAGGAAGTGAGCAGGTGTGTGATGACTTACACCAGCTGCAAGTTGAGAGGCAGAAGGAATTCTACAACATGTAAATCGTTTCCACAGCACTGAAATGGTAATATATTAGTTAATGTTTCTAATAATTATTCAACATTATTAGTTATTAGTTTGTGTACAAAACAATTTGCACAGGCTCCTGCTGATCATGTTGCTTCAATTTGTCAGCTTTGTTATGTAATCCAGTCAACATGTTGAAAATATTTCATATTTATTTTTCTATTTAATTTGGACATCACTTGGTGTTATAGTGGTGTATCATTAAAATGATGGAAATACATGACATTAGTTTGACCCATTGTCTTAATATACAGTATACTGCATATAATATATACTGTGTGTGTCTGTGTGTTTTATCATCAATTCACAGAAATATCTTCACCTGAAGAGTGGACCCAGGTGGAGGAGAACAAACCTTGATATTGTTAAAGAACAGATGGAGACGTCTTCATGATCTGTAGAACACCAGGACTGATGCTGCAGAATCCATTAGAACACCAGGACTGATGCTACAGAAAGCTACGTTTGTGCATCAAGACATCAAAATATGCAGAAATACTACAACTGGCCAGAGCATTGAGATGAAAATGAATCAATGAAAATATGAATTTAATATTTTTTCTGACAGTTCAAATGAACATATTGTTTGAAAAAAAAGGATAACAATGAACCAAGTGTTTCTGTAGTTATGTGTAAATAAAGTTACAGTAGTACACTATATTATCTGTTAGTGTTGAGTTATTCTTTGTGAGAATATTTGTGTATCTGTTTTAATTTCATTCGTTCATCTACAACTCACAGCTCGTACTTTAGTAAAAACAAAATTGGTGAATGTTAAAAAAAACATTTTATTAAAATAAAACCATCCCATATTATCAAATATATGAAAACCTCTGGGGAAACATTAATATGAACAGATTATCAAAAAAAATTGAGTTTAAAAAATATCAGCAAGTGGTGTTTGACTTCATCAGCTCTGTAAAAATGACACTTTACAGCTGTAAATCTGCAAAATCAGAATTTTACTAGAAATTCAATTTTACTGAGCAGCTAGCTGTGTCATTAAGAACTAGTTTCTCCTCATCCTGCTGCTTGTACACTTCTTCAGACTCCACCACCTCCTCGTCCACCCTCCTGTCCAGGTGTTGTAGGTCTGGACGCAGAGGACATCTGGGTCCATTATGGGCTGAATGCTGCATCCACTTTGTCACTTCCCTCATCAGAACCACAGAAAATCAACAGATTTACATCAAAGAATATTGTTGAGTACTATTCTTTTTGTTGATGCAATCTTACCTGCTGTGATGTGAAAGTCTGGGTTACTAGTGGTTCAACAGGAAGAGCCTCAGGTGATGGACTGGAGACCTGGAAACCTGAAAACACAAACAAAATAAAATAAAAAAATAAAATATTTAACAGATATTTTAAAAGGGACTAATTTTTTAAACTATAAATTAATGTTGAATAATTATTAGAAACATTAACTAATATATTACCATTTCAGTGCTGTGGAAACTATTTAGATGTTGTAGAATTCCTTCTGCCTCTCAACTTGCAGCTGGTGTAACTTATCACACAGCTGCTCACTTCCTGAAGTGAAATGCCTACAAAAACCAGCAGCAGCAGAAAAAAAATTGTAACCTGCTGTTTACTGGAAATAACTTTGGTTTCTCTGAAGATAAACCGCTAAAATATAAAGTTTTAAATGGCTAAATTGGACGGATCGCGTTTGCATCTTCTCCATTGTATACAATGTGCGCAGTTGAGGCGAGTCTGTGTGTGACGTCATAATCGCGCGACGGGAAAATCCGTATTTAACATGTAAAAAAAAAGGCGCTAATTTTAAAGTGCGACTAAACCCAAAATTAACTTTTTTTTAGCTGATAAACTCCCTAGAATGTGTTTAAAATATTATCTAGCACTATGGCTGTGTTTATTTTCACATAATTGTGCATATCTGTGTAAATTGGCAATATTTGGCAATATTTGGTCTAAAACTGTGTTTACGGTAGTCCTTTGGGTTGAACAGAGGTTATTGCACCTTAATTTTCATATTGGTCAGGACTGTTCACTCTGATGTGTCTTGTACACTCTGATGTCACAAAGGTGGTTCAAGCAGAGCCAATCCCCTGCAGAGATGAGAAGTGCATACCTTATATGGAAGTGCTGCATTTCACTCCTGACAAGCGGTTTTATTTTTCTTTTCATTTTCATTTTTTTAGGCCTTTGGTTTTGGATGGAATGGGTGGAATAGATAAATACATCTACATGTTTATTCTTTGTTGTTGCTTGGTGTATGTTGTTGGCTAGAGGTTTAATTTGTTTTAGGTTGTTGCAGGTGGAGGCGTGAACAAAAGCACAACTCTACCTCCACCCCTCCTTGTCTCTCGACACGCCCATTTTCAGGGAGATTTTGGAAGGAGGAGTTACCGATCCACAGGGTGTGGAGTTGCTCTTTAAAG
>JBBPBX010003280.1:14993-28848 GCA_038048925.1 Garcialebias charrua | reverse complement strand
GAAAATACGTCCAAACGGCCCCTCATACGTACAGTACTGTATTTTTACCAAGCACTTAACACATTACCCTACATATTTATCAAAAAATAAAAGGAAGCCATCATATGGCACTTTGCTCTGTCTCAATTCTCACTGGCTCTGCATGACATGGCACCAGTTAAGGCCCTGCCCACTGCTGACACCCAACCCCACTCAGCCCATTTTATGGGACCACCTTGTTTGAGGTTCCGAACGGTCTGCTCTGAGGTGCTGATTTTGATGCAAGCTGACAGCAGCCATTGACTGGCCAGTGGAGATATGTCACTGAATGATCTATCTAGCAAAACTGCAAAATTTAATCTGAATCTCCACTTCCTCATCATGTTGATGGATGGCATCACAAGAAATGAGCACATTTACTGATAGATATTGGAGATAATGGCTACACCTGGACTTATAAGGGGTGGCCGTGGCGTAGTGGTAATGGCAGTCGTCCCCCGATCGGAAGGTTGGCAGTTCGAATCCCGGTTCCCCACACCATGTGTCGTTGTGTCCTTGGGCAAGACACTTAACCCCGAGTTGCTCCCGGTAGGACTGGAAAGCACCTTGCATGGTAGTCTGCCGCTACCGGTGTATGAATGTGTGTAGCATTCAATGTGTGTAGCGCTTTGAGATTTTCACTAATGAAAAGCGCGTTATAAATTGAATTCATTATTATTATTATTATTATTATAAGCAGTGCAGAATAAACGAATGAACCTGAAGTCCGATTATAGGGCAATTAAGGATCACAATGGGCGGAGTGGCTCGAACATATAAACAATAGTTACTATCCTGCCCACAGAGAGGGGAAACAGGTCAGTCTCCACTGTAGCGGCCAATCACCTACACCTGAGTAGAACTGAGAAGAGGAGAGTCGAGTGGTGTCACACATCAATGGCAAAGCAGCATTGGTGAAGAGAACCCAAAATTAAATGGGAGGAGGTCTCCATGTCCAACTGTCACACTCACACTGCTGGTATTACATCACTCAAGCTTTGTTCATACTTCATGCAAGACATGCGGCTGCGGCCCAGCGATCTTGTAATTGCGTGTGTGTCACCGACTGCATTGAGTGTTTATACTTAGAAAAGACGTGGGGGATACATTATAGTAATCCCTCCCTCTTCCCTCCCACTGCATACGTCACGCGCACTCCCACTGCATACGTCCCCGCTCCGGACCTGCATTCTCCGTTTGGTCTTTGCAAACCGGTCACGGAGAGCCCGCCACCGTTTGCGGCAGACAGCCTCCTCGGTTTGCAACGTCTGCGCAATCTCCCTCCATGAATTTTTAGCCATTTGGCAATCCTTGTACTCTGCAGTAGATGAGTCATACAGGTGGTTGTACCTCCGGACCGCCTCGGCAAGTTTCTCTTCAAAACTATCCATGTCAAAGCAAAAACAAAAACCGGCTTCTGGAAGAGTAGTGGGTAGCGGGTAGCGGTGCTATACACCATATATTGACATCCAAACAAAAAACGCCCACAAACTTTGAACCAATCGCACGCTCCGAGACGCATCCTCTGCATCTCGCAGTGCTGACTGGGGGCAATGTCACCGGGGGATCGCAGCGGGAGTGCAGACGGAAGTTGCACAACTTTTTTTCAGTCAACGGGGGGTAAAATACGTGCGACAAGAAGTATAAACCAGCCATCAGCCTTCTGAGAATAGCAGACAGCCTTCAGAGCACTAACGAACAGTCGTTAGGCTGATTCATTCATTCATTCATTCAACCTTTATTTATACAGGCTAGCCTCGTTGAGTCACGGGGACTCATTTACAAGAGGGACCTGTCTCACTCACACCAAACAACCATCCACTCTCACACTCACACCTAGGGTCAATTTAGAGTCACCAATCAGCCTAACAAGCATGTTTTTTGGTCTGTGGGAGGAAACCGGAGTACCCGGAGGAAACCCACGCATGCACGGGGAGAACATGCAAACTCCACCCAGAAAGGCCCCGGACCAGGATTTGAACCGGCAACCTTCTCGCTGAGAGGCAGCAGCTCTACCAGTTGTGCCACCATGCTGATGGTCACCCTTTGCATGAAAACAATGTTTTGGCTGTCACCAGCAAACTGTTTGATCCACTATGTGAATGTGCTGATTATAAGACTTAAAGGCCCTGCGTACTCCATCCGAAATATCAAAATTGTTTCTCTTGACATTGTTGCATGATGAAAGTCATAATTTTGTTCTCAAAGTAGCTACACCCACCACTTCTCGACACAAGGCCCGAGCCTAACTTTTTCTCACGGGCGTATGTGTCATGGATTGTGTGATTGATCAAAGTTTGTTGGCATGTTCGTCAGTGCAGAAATGTGCTCGAACAGTCAACAGTATGACTTCAAACACACTAAATTATTCAAATGGCCCAAAACACCTGGATGGAGATTGTCCAGACATTGTGTAAGGAGGAGTGTGTCTGCTGAAAGGTGTGGTGATTTCTTTATGATAGTTTTGTGGCCAAATGGTTGATGTATGGATGTAGTGGAGATTCTAATGGGAAAAAACCTGTGTGGTGATGTATACTGCAGTGGGAGGGTTTCCCAGGAGCTCTGCGCCTCTGTCTTGTGGACTATGAAAGACGTGTGTGAAAAAGAACATCCCGCAACCATATGAATGTGAGATTACTGTTCTTTTTCGGATGGAGTATGCTAGCTTTTGCGTTTGCTTGCAACCCATCAGATTGAAGAAGTCTTTTAGACAAAATGTTTTTTTTTTTTTTTTTTAAGAATACAGTAAGCCATCCAGAGGACCTGAGTCAACATTCTTAGAATCATGAACAATGTCTGTTTTGGATCTGTGGCTTTATTGTCATAGCCAAAGTGATCAAAATATATATAAATGTGTGTTTACCTTAGTGCCATGGAGGTCCCGTTGACAGATGGAGCTGAGCACGCTCTGCGGGTGTATCCATGTGAATAGCTCCCGTGTCGGGCATATCTTTCATCTCCGCAGCAGAGAATCACCAGAAAGGCCCTTCGAAATGCCCGGTTCAGGAAGGCATACAGGAAGGGGTTCAATCCTGAGTTAATATACCCAAGCCACAACCAGGCTGTCCACAGCTGCCACGGTACTGAGTAGTGAATGAAGGGGTCCACTACATTTGTGATGAAAAATGGTGCCCAGCAAAGGCAGAAACAGCCCATAATTATAGCCAGTGTTTTTGCTGCCTTAGTCTCCATGCGCATTCGACTGTTTACTACAGGATGGTGTTCTGATGATGAGGAGCCTGCTGTCGTCCTGAGGCGGTAATGCTCCGATGGGTCTGAGGACGTGGAGAATCTCACAGAGACAACTGGATCCGTCCCAGTGACAGGAGCAGAGCCAGCCCGCTGAAGCGTCTCAATCTGCCTTACATGAGTCATGGCCGTGACGTAAATACGCTGGTAGGCCAGGACCATGAGCGCTAATGGGACGTAGAAGGCCACGGCGGAGCAGATCAGGGCGTAAGGCCGGTTGACCAGAAACACACAGCTTGTGTCATTGGAGCCTCCAGTCAGGGTTTGCCTTTCTTCAATCTACAGAGAGTTGACACAGACAAAAATGAGCAAATGTGATTCATGCAATGGGTTATTTCAATTTAGAACAAACAAACTTTGAAGACCCAGGGTAACTGCTTGTTTCTGCTCACAATCTTCATAGTAAGACAACCTAAAAAGAGTTATTACCCTAAACTCCATAACAAATCAGTACTTAGTAATACAATTTTCAACTAAAAAAGATTTAGCCTGTCTGGTAAACCGCCTTTAGATATTCAAAATATCCTGATGCATGCTCAATAATCCATGTAGCAAAATCTAATCCTTTAGATATTATTCTGAACAGAAACTTGGAGAGGTAAATTAAAAATCTGCAGGTGTGCCTGAAGCCCCTTCTTTCAGCTGCTCCCTTCATCATGGGTCGCAACATCAAACTAAGTCGCACAAAGACTTGGCAATTATTTTTATGCCAGATGCCCTTCCTGACACTTCCTGATTTCAATCAAGATTTCGCCCCCACCATAGCACCGAAACAGCTCTAGTAAAAATTACTAACGACCTCCTTCTTGCTGCTGACTCTGGTCTTCTGTCCATCCTCATTCTTCTGGATCTAAGCTCTGCCTTCGACACCATCTGTCATTCTATCCTCCTCAACAGACTAACCTCCATTGGCATCTCAGGTACCCCGTTAGACTGGTTCAACTCCTATCTCTCTGACCGCACTCAATTCATTCAGCTTAAATCCTTCCGTTCCCAGTCTTCCCCTGTCTCCACGGGTGTCCCCCAAGGCTCTGTCCTCGGACCCCTCCTCTTCATCATTTACCTCCTTCCTCTAGGTCACATCTTCCGCAAATACGGCGTCCATTTCCACTGTTATGCTGATGACACACAGCTCTACTTGTCATCAAAACCTAACTCCACCCACCCACCCTCCATCCTCACCGACTGTCTCAATGAGCTAAATCACTGGTTTTCTAACAATTTCCTTCAACTAAACAGTAACAAAACAGAAATCATTCTTGTCGGTACCAAAAACTCTATTTCAAAATCAGAACATCTTCTCGTCCCCCTTAACAACTCTCTGCTATCCCCCTCCCCTCAGGTCAAGAGCCTCGGTGTCATCCTCGACACCACTCTCTCCTTCACTTCACACATCAACAATATTACTCGGTCTGCCTATTTCCACCTCCGTAATATTAACCGTCTCCGTCCTTCTCTCACACCCCGCTCCACAGCCATCCTGGTGCACAGCCTTGTGACTTCCCGTATTGACTACTGCAACTCCCTTCTCTACGGCCTCCCCAACAAATCTCTCCACAAGTTACAGATGGTCCAGAACTCAGCTGCCCGTGTCATCACTCAAACCTCCTACTATAACCACATCACTCCTGTCCTGCAGCAGCTCCACTGGCTCCCGGTTAAATCACGCATCATCTTCAAAATTCTACTCCTCACGTTCAAAGCTATCCACAACCTTGCCCCTCCTTATCTATCTGACCTCCTACAAATCTCCATCCCATCACGCTCTCTCAGATCCTCCTCTTCACTACATCTCCATGTACCCTCTGCCCGCCTCTCCACCATGGGGAGCAGGGCCTTCACCTGCTCTGCCCCTCACCTCTGGAACGCCCTACCGCCAGACCTTCGAAACACCACCTCCCTTTCTCTGTTCAAGACTGCCCTGAAAACCCATCTCTTCAGACTAGCTTATCATTAACTTTACTAAATGTATTTCTATTATTTTGCATTTTATAATCCTTATGTATTTTATATTTCAATTTGTCGCTGACATTGTTTGATCTGTATTACACTGTATTGGTTTGTTAGTGTCCTTGGGTGTCCTGAAAGGCGCTTTTAAATAAAATGATTATTATTATTATTATTATTAACCACAGGCCACTGAGCTACCACAGCCCTATGTGTGGAGCAGAGAGCTGCTATCTAAGGCACCTGGGGAAGCAGATGATGGGGGTTAAGGACCTTGCTCAAGGGCCCAGAGTGGGGCAAATGAGGGTGAAGACAGGTGCCAGGAGTTGAACCAACAATCTTCCGGTCACAGGCTCACCTTCTCTAACCTCTAGGCCACCACTCCCTCCTATATCATAAAAACAAATCTTGTAAGAGTAACATATAGCTTTTTGTTGGTGGTACAAAACTAAGGTGCCGTCAATATGCAAAAGGCATTTTATGATTTTTGATAACTTTTGTTTGAGGAGCCCCAAAATGCTATTTATTGAAAATGGGTTCTAAAATGTAAAAGTCTTAGAACACTATCCTTGAATTTTTGTATATTCAAAACAATCTTTTGACAACGATAATGTCATGGCCTCCTCTCTAATCTACCTACAGTCTCAAATCCATCAGACCTAACAACAATAGCGGCAGCGTGTAAGCTTTATGTGCATGCTCCACACATTGTTTCCTGTTTTTGGTGCATTTATGTGTCCGTGTTACAGCACTCAAATGTCTGGCATAGTTACTACAGCATTTTAGTTCCTTTGACCAAACAGGGTGGTTTGACGGACCAAAAAATTAGATTAATTTTGAAAAGGCATAAAAGCTAACGCTAACAAAAGCACAAACATTGTTTGGATGCTGCTTATGAGAAAGACTAAAGGAAGCAGCCATATAGTTCATTAAATTTAAGTGAAGAAATTCATCTATCACAGTCTGCACATTTTACTGTAGCTTTAAAATGCTTGTTAAAGTGCTTTCTGCTCCCAGACAGAAAACCTCCACAGGGTCTGATGATAGTTACATTACAGAGTTAATATTCAAGATGCTGGAAAGAAAATTATACTTGAGAACTCATTTTTAAGTATAGAAAATAGGTACATGAACCCATTCCACGGTTTCTGATCTTAGCTACAGAGGACTCACAATGTCCTCGATCCCAATGGCATTCCAGCTTTGCATGATGGGTAGGAAGGAGATGAATGTGGGGATGATCCAGCACCCGCTGAGCATGACCGCTACTCTCACTGGGGTCATCTTGTGTCTGTAGACCAGCGGCTGGCAGCAGATAGCATAATATCTGGAATAAAACACACACTGAACTCTACATTCAAATAGTTTATAGACAAGTCCATATTTTACAGATCATTTATAAACATTCATGGAAAAGAATTATCTACATTGTAAACTTTTAGTTTTTACATTATTGCATTTTCTCTGTACCTCCTTTTTTGGATTTATAATTTTAATAAAGTCTTTAAGTCTGAAGCATCAAACATGTCGGAGCTATTAAAAAATGCATGTCCCTTTTTAAACAAACCTGTCCAGTGCAATGCAGCAGAGGTGCAGGATGGACGCTGTGGTCAATAAAACATCCAGAGAGGTTCTCACCAGGCAGAAAATTTCTCCATAGAGCCACTGGCCGGTGGTTAGCTCAATGGCAGCGAAAGGCATTACAACCAGTGCAACCAGTAAGTCAGCAAATGCCAGCGACACAATGAAGTAGTTGGTTTTTTTCTTTCTAAGAAGCAAAACAACAAGTATTATTCATCACAAACCTTATTAATAAAGCATTTACTTTGCATTTTAGTGCAGCAACTTGTCTCAACGCTATATTTTCTAAATAATTTATTGAATTAAAAACTTCACCAGATTGTTTAAGATAAGAACAATAACAAGAAGTTGAATAAAAAGGGGTAATTTATAGCAAGTGAAAAACAAGTATCACTATTATCAAAGTCCTTATAATGAGCATGGCAAATATAAGCAGATATTTTTTCAAAAGATAGCAAAAATTAAGATTTACACTTCTGAAGATAAACTGAACCCCCACAAAAAGTATATTCAGGAAATAGACAGGAGCCGGAGAAACACAACACATAAATCAAGTTAATTTTACATCCATGGACAACATTAAATGAAGCTAAGGCAGAAGTATTATGCTTATTTTATTATTCCACAACTATGCATTGTCTTATTTTTGTATAAGATATATTCTACTGATTACCTTGGGGATATAAAGCAGACTGGTGCAGTGCTCAAACTTCCAGTTCAATAAAAACATTGAAAATAAAGACAAAAAAACCAGCTCACCTCAGGTACCTGTCCTTGCACAGTGCTACCATAACCAACAGGTTGCCAAACACTGTTATGAGGATGATGATGGAGAGGAGGATGGTGAGAATAACAGTCTCTAGCAATCTCAAGAACTCCTGCCGCTCCTCTTGGATTTTTTGTTCAGTGTTTGTTATATCACCCAACAAACTGTAAAAAAAAAAAAGACAAAACTTTTAGATAAAATGCATAAAACATAACTTTACTAGCTAAAAATAAACACGGTCTAATCTTTGTCTGCTTTGGTTGGCTGATGTAATGTTATTCTAAAGTCAAAGAGCTGGAGAAATACTATGGGGAGTTGGCTTGTCCAGCATACACCACACTGAACTTTTAATCTTTCTATTATGGTTATATTTTAAGTCTACATTGCTTTGACCTCTATAGATCACAACAACTAAAGGAGAAAACACGGTGTCTAAAATCATAAACAGGGCACCACCTTTAACTGCAATAAAAAAAGTTGTGTTTTCACAGAACACGCCTAAACAGATCAGAACTTAAACAGTATTTTATTAAATGATAATGCCATTATGTGATAGAGGACAATGCTAAATGTTATCTAAAGTACCAGTGATGGGCACCGTTATGCTAATCTGCTCAAAGCTAATAGCGGAACACATTTTTCATTTATCAGATTAGTGTTTTCACTAACTTTGGAAACCATTAGCCGAATTAACTTCCATTAAATTACTTTGTAGGTTTAGCCAACTTTAAGCCCACCAATAAAATTTGCAAGCTTGTTCCTGTCTGTTGTGGGCGTGGCTCAAAGAGTCTGTCAGGCAAGCTATTGGCTTACTACATGTACATGTGACAAGATGTGATTGGTCAACGTAACTTCAGCTGGAAGGAGATAAAGACGTGATACAGACTGAGTGACAGTTGTCGTAACGATTAGCAGTTTAGTGTTAGCTTTGGCTAATTGTATTTTACCAGTTTATCAATTTAGTGTTAGCAAAGCTAGCTTTTTAGTTAGCAGAATATGGGTTAGAGAAGCTGACTTTTGGTTAGAATTTCATTGATATGAGATGATACTGAATAATAAAGTGCAATACCACTGACAGCCTCTAGGCGTTAAAACAGCTTAGACCAGGGGTGTCAAACGCCCGGCCCGCGGGCCGAAACCGGCCCGCCAGGGGATTCAGTCCGCCCGAGGATAAATCTGAATGATTAAAAACGTTATTTTCTTTAAAATCTGCAGTTCCCATGTTGTCCACTAGAGGCGATGTGTTTTAGTCAGTTCCTATGTTGTCCTACTCAAACCCAGCGCCTCTAGGACCCAGAGACGCTGTGTATTAGCATGGGAGACGCAGATAGCAAGCGGAGACCCTGCTCATTTTCCCTGTGTCTGAGATGTGTGCACAGCAAGCGTTCATCCTGATGTGAAACAGTACAAAGACAAGATTTCAGGGTTGCTGAGGGAGTTTGAGAAAAGATTTCAGGTCTTTAGAAGAATAGAATAGAATATATCTTTATTGACATTGCACCAGAGTACAATACAACACACCATGATTGAAATTACGCACACTCGTCTTAAAAGATGGGCAGAGTGCACAAAGCCGCAGTCGTGTCGGCGCCGACACAAAGGCGAACTCGAGACAGAATTAGCAGTTTTTCGCTCAACATTCACAGTCAGAGCTTCTGATGTGCCTGTTGACATGCAACTTGAAATCATTGATTTGCAGTGTGATGTAGAATTGAAGGACAGATTTGCCTCTGTGGGCTTGGACACATTTTACAAGTATCTCTTACCACGCTATCCTAAATTGACAGCACTGGCTGCAAAAATGTCCATGTTTGGGACTACCTACCTTTGTGAGCAAGTTTTTTCACTGATGAACATTAATAAAACAAAGCTATGCTCAAAGTTCAATTTATGTGTTCAGAATTGCTTCCTAGATGTGGAAAATGGATTTTAAATTCATTCATTTTTAAAATTTTGATGGGTTTGATGCATTTTTAACATGCAGGGAAATGTTTAACAAAACAGTTTGTTGACTAAATGTTTTAAAACGTGCAATCACTGTGATCCATTTTTTTATATGTAATGCACTTAAATAAATGTTAAACTGAGTAAAAGTGTAAAAGGACAATTAATTTAATGTAAGGGTTTTTATAATTTATTTTTTCGTTGCACTGATACAAAGAAAAAAGTGGACTTACTGTTCGTTCTATGTAATTTTGGAATGAGTTTACTGGTCTGGCCCCCTTGAGATCAGATTAAGCTGTATGTGGCCCCCAGATCAAAATGAGTTTGACACCCCTGGCTTAGACTCTGATGGGTTTGTACCAGGGAATTATGTCTTTCATGTTATTGTGAGTCATTTCTAAGAAAAAGTTGTAAATTTTCCCCCATATCAGAAAAACAATTGTCTAATACTAAGCAAAAAAAACTATAAAAAAAAGTTCTGCTGTGCACACTGGTACTTACACTATATTAAATGGTCAGCCATGGTTTGATGGAGAACAGAGAAGGTAATAAATCTTGACCTTTATAAGTACAGTAGATATAAGGTTTTGGAGTTCCTGTCAGCCACATTCCATCAATTGCTCTCCTGGAGTGTGTGACCTGAGTAACTTCTGTCTCAGTCCCCATCCCTTTTTGTGGCAGGTCTACCTCCTGCCTGAATCAGGCTCTCATCTGGGCATTGTTACACCAAATGCACCTCGTTGTGTCCCTAACAGTCTCCAGGTTCTGGCATCCTGTTTTCAGCAGCTGCACTTCAGGTTTGGTGTGAAGCACAGTGTCTAATTGTTTGTAAGCAGAAAATGTAATGTCGAACTTAATCAAAAGTATGAGCTGTGATTTTCTATGACTTACTGTTCAGGTGATGCTGTGGCCATCACTAGGCATCTGCGCTGAGGTCAGCCGAGGAGAGTCCTCATCACCCCATGCTAGGGCCCTGGAGATAACAAACATATGCTGGGATTGAGCTGGCTTCAGCATTAGGTCTACATTTTTCTCCAAATAGTAGCCAGTTCTATAAACAGGCTGGATTTCTTGCTCTTGTTTGTCCAAGTCCTGGCAGCATACTAAAGGCAGTGAAAATGTGATATTTGCACCCAAAAATAGTTGAAAATGTGTGTCGTTTGAAGGGTATTTACTTTGTGATAAGCGGCAGCATTCTCTGCCAGACTATAGATGTTGTAACGATAAAATAAAATTGACCTTTGGTAAATACCACAGTTATATTCTTTATTTTCTTGTCAGCTGAGGTCAACAGACACAAACAGAGCTGGTAATAATTCACGTTCTGTTTCCCCTTTTAAAGGACTTTATGTCTAAAATGCAGCTATAACCTACATAATTCATTCAACCTTTATTTATACAGGCTAGCCTCGTTGAGTCACGGGGACTCATTTACAAGAGGGACCTGTCTCACTCACACCAAACAACCATCCACTCTCACACTCACACCTAGGGTCAATTTAGAGTCACCAATCAGCCTAACAAGCATGTTTTTTGGTCTGTGGGAGGAAACCGGAGTACCCGGAGGAAACCCACGCATGCACGGGGAGAACATGCAAACTCCACCCAGAAAGGCCCCGGACCGGGATTTGAACCGGCAACCTTCTCGCTGAGAGGCAGCAGCTCTACCAGTTGTGCCACCGTGCTGCCCATAATAAATCTAGGTCACTGTGCAACAGGAATATTTTGGTCACTCAGATCAGTAGTTTCTGATTTAGATCACCAGTTATTTAAAGGTCTCTTTTTCATTCCAATCAACACAAGAGCATCAGTTCTGTTTGTTTACATGTTGAGTTTTTTATACTCAACTTAGGAAGTAGACATGAACAAAGACCACTATCCAGTGCTGAACAAACATAATTTTTTTTACTATATATGTCATGTAAACTTGTCAACAGAAGCTTCTCTTTTTTGAGTGATGACGCAAATACAGAAGCAATTAAATTTCAAACCTCTGGATGCTGAGCAGTGTGTTCCCCTGACATTGGGAACACCTTCTCTGGTCCCAAGTTCATTTTTTATTGCTATCCTGTTCCTATATAACTAAATCAAAAGTTATATGCACATTTTCTGCATAAATGGGAGCTTGAATCTGGTGTGAGTCAAATCCCACCAGGTTTATGATGATCTCAAGGTGCGTTAAGAGGACAGTAACTGATTGGGAAATGCCAATACAGGTAGTCCCTGACTTACAACGGCCTCGACTTACGGCAATCCGACTTTACGAACGCATCTTATTATTAAAAAAATAAAATAAAATAAAAAAATAAAAAAACATATATATTTTGGGGGGTTTAAAATGTTCTTGATTTCATGTGTACGGCACTTTGTTGTAGCTGTGGTTGTTTTAAATGGCTTTATAAATAAAGTATTATTATTATTATCATTATTATTTTTAAGCCGATTTACACAGTTTCCGCCAGTTTCCGCCAGTTTTCGACAGTGTCTGTCAGTTTTCGGCAGTGCCCGCCAGCTTTGGTTAGCTCCGGCCTCGGCAGCCGGCTTTGGATGGACCGTGTGTCCGATCAGAGTTTGCCTCATACGGATAAATGTCAGCAGCCGCCGATCGCTCCGCCGCACCGAGCTAACATGCTAAAACGCGAAGAAACAGCTGCGCAGCCACTTGGAGGGCCTAACATGCTAACGGGCGCAGCTAGTGGAGGGGCTAACATGCTAACGCCAGCACCACCGGGGACACGAAACCGACGGGCGGCGGAGAGGACTGCTGTGGCCGGGAGCTCACCTCGATATCCGCATGGCAGCCTCAGATGTTGGATGGACATCCATCATGGTCAAATGTATGGAGTTAACATGCTAACAGTCCTTCCTGTAAACAGTTTGGACCGCACGAAGCTGCAGAGCTCGGACGTGCAACGAGCTATCATGCAAACAGACGGAGACAAGGCTTGACCAGCTCAAAGTAAAAAATTTACTATTTATTTTTGTTCCAAATGTACTGTATGTGTTTTTTGATAATTATGTAGGGTACTATGTTAGGATAGGCGAAGTGCTTGGTAACTTGGTAACTGTTTTGTACCGTACATGTACGTGTATAAGTGGCGGCTCGTGTATTTTCCGACTTACGGCGATTTCCGTCTTACGAATGGCCGTAGGAACGGAACTCGTTCGTAAGTCGGGGATTACCTCTTGTTTCTGCATTTTGCAAATGATGTGGCTTAATTGGCGTCTTCAAGTCATGATCAAGGCATTTAGGGGCAGTTTGCAACTGATTGTGAAATGATTAGGACGAGTGGCAGCGGCGCTAATTTTGAGGTCTAACAAAAAAAAAGTAGACAGCTCCCTCTGAGTTGGTAGTGAGTCTTTTCCTCAAATTGCGGAGTTCAAATATTTGGGAGTCTTGTTCATGAGTAATGGTAGGATGGATCAAGCTTTGGAATGAAGGGTTAAAGTGTTGCTCCAGTACAGTATGGTGAGGAAGGAAATGGCTAAAAGGCAAAACTCTAACCCTCACGTATGGCTTTGAGGTATGGCTCATGACTGAAGGAACACGGTCCATGTTTGGGCTGAGCCTTGATGAGAAGCTCTATTATCCAAGGGGAGCTTGACATAGAGCTCCTGCTCCTCCACATTGAAAAGAGAGCTTGGACGGGTTTAGGGATCTGATCTAAGAGCCATCTGGATGTCTTGCTCTAATGCTTCCATGGGCAAGCCTCTTGGGAGAGGACCCCAGGACAGACTGAGAACTCACTGGAGGAATAATAAATTATTTCTGGCTTAAGAACACTGAGCTACTCCAGAAGAAGCTGGAGAATGTCACTGGGCTGAGGGATGTCTGTTTCCCTCCTGGACTTGTTACATTTGTGACCCAACTAGATAAGCAAAAGAAAATGGTTGGATGAATGGATGATGGATCAGTGTCTTCTACTGGAGAGTAAACACATTTGTGGACTTTGGACACCATAATGCTGAGAACCCCTTACACACACAACGAGCTGTATATAGGACACTAGTCTAAATGAAAATCACAAAGGGTGCATATTGTATATACTTATATCTGCAAAGAGTCATTCTCTGTTAAGTGTCAGTTAGCAGCAGTGAGCCTTTTATTGGCTCAGCTGTAGAAGCGTTATCAGCTTTAAGCACCCATTACAGCATTGCGGCTTTACTTTTTATGACAGCTGTTGGCTTTTACCTAATCTGTATCATCACCTGATAGACTGAGAGCAAGCCATCCTGTCAATAACACTTACTTCCTCCAGATGCATCACCATTTACAGTCTGTCACATTGAACAGTCCAGTCAGTTCTGTATAACTCTCATAGAAGCTTAAAGATGAATTACATTTTATCT
>JBBPBX010003280.1:0-14550 GCA_038048925.1 Garcialebias charrua | reverse complement strand
CATATATATACATATATATATATACACATATTAATAATAATAATAATAATAATAACAATAATAATAATGAATTTAATTTTTAACGCACTTTACATTAACAAAAATCTCAAAGTGATAATTATATGAGATATGAATGAGGTCAGTTAAAAAGTAGCAGTTTGTAAGTTGAAAGATCCAAATAGACTCTGAAACCAGTAATAGATACAGCAACTAATTCATCTAGACGTGCGGCAGATTTTATATGAAAATTTTAACAAGTTAGAAAAACTTAGCTAAAATGAAAGTACAGTAGTTCCTCGCCACTTCTCGGTTGGACTTTCACAAACTCGCTCTTTCGCGGGTTTTCAAAGTAAAATTGGACACGACACACAATTGGCTGATTGATGGACGAGCCGCACAATTGACATGGATTGTTTATTTAAAGGGGACCACAGATTCAAAATTCACTTTTTAATGTTTTTTTACTCAACTTTGGGTATTTACCTCATAAAAAAACAGTCCAAAGGCCAAAAAAATGCACCCAGTGGTTTATTTACTCTAAGTAGATTTATTTTACTGTGATGAAAACGGTTCGTTTTTGAAATAAAATGGAAGTCAATCGCGCCTGTGACGTCACAGGCGCGAGGACAACCCACCTCAAACCTGAGTCCAGCCCCTCACCTGGTTAGGCTCAACCCACTTCTGTATTAAACACATGACTGTTGTTTTTCATGATTTCATCTCATCTTTTGTTTATATGTTATTAATTTCATGTGTACAGCACTTTGTTGCAGCTGTGGTTTTTTAAATGGCTTTATAAATAAAGTATAATTGTTATTTTTATGTTTTTTAGTTCAATTTTTAGTGTATTTGCGATCTCTCCCAACGCGCCGCCGGCAAAAATTAAACGAGCATACCCCCGGCGTAGAGACCGGTTGCGACGGGACCCTCTTCTGGCGCCATGGAGCGGAGCTTCAACTGTACAGCCTTGCTGCAGCCTCGCAGCAGCCTCGCAGCAGTGAGGACCTTCCCCTTACGGATTAATTTACGGGAGACACTTGGTGAACTTTGTGTTGTCTTGACTGGAACAGCGATAACGCCCAAAGTCTCCGAGCGGAGCTGGCGAACACCGGAAGAGGAACAAGCTAACATTAGCATCGGATTCGGCAGGTCTCATGCTAAAAGGAGCAGCACATTGCGGCGCGCTCAGACGGGTTTCGGTAAGTTATCTTAAGCTAGCACTAACAGTAAGTCAAATGAGTAATAAAAAAAGAGCTAATTTTAAAACAACAACACATTACAGATACTGGCTGTTACGAGGGCGTAAACAGATCTTTGAAGGGCGTGGACTTCAGAACTTCTATCAGAAACCGGTCGTTCAAAACGAAAGTTAAAACTGGCAGAATTAAAAAGGGTATAATTGATTATCTAAGAATTATTTTGTGCATTAAATTGAAGGAATAGGGTCTAGATAGCACACAGAAATAACATAAAATTTTAAAAAATGCATCTGAGGTCCCCTTTAATATAAATTATTTTAAATGATTTAGCACCTGCTGCACCTTTGTGCAACCCACAGGTGCAGGGAGAAGATCCTTCTTACAGCCTGTCATGATCTCCGCTCTCTGCCACCTGTGACTCTCTGCCACGCCCACATTTGTCCGCCGTACTGCAAAAGCTTTGTTAACCTTTACTGTCATGTGCTTCTCTTCTCTACAATTTAGATTTAAGTACTGTAATGTTTTAAATAAACAATCCATACTGCATGGATTGTTTATTTAAAATATTACAGCATTTAAATTTAAATTGTTTATTAACATAGAAGGAGGGCGATTGGGAGTGAAACTTGAACTTGGACTACTGTGTCCCTACTTTGCGGTTTTTCACTTATCAACGAAAAACATGAATGCTAGACTGATTTTGTAATCAGGCGATCAATGATTAAAAATCAATCAATAAAAAGCCAATCGTAGTATATCCTCTACCAATGTTGAATTTTGTAATTTATTTTGAAGATGGTCGAAAAAATTTCCCTTGGCCCATGCACTAAATCTTTGCTAGGACTTTTTGTATAATTTTACTCTGGGTCCATCCTCACTTAGGAGATGAAAATATTGATGTCATTTTATATTGTTTGGGGAAACCTCCACTAATATTTTATTAGAAAATGTGTTAGAACCACTGCACTTTGTTTTATTGTATTTGAAATGTGGGGTTTTAGTAGGTGACAGTGTAATGTGTAGACTCCTGTCCTGAAAGGTTACAAACTACCACCACAATTAATAAATCATCATTTTTAGTTAACAAAGATTTCTGTGGAGAACCCAACTTAGAATCAATATGTACATTCACCATACAGTTTTTGTTTTGCTATATACTTGTTGCAAATTTTCTCAAGATATTGGGCTATATTTTGAGGCTTTATAACTCACCTCATATGTATGTGTTTAGCTACAGAGCATAACTGATCAATTTTGAGATAATCTGTTGATGTTTTTGCAAAGCCCATCAGATCCACTGTAACTCCTGCTCTCCATACAGCGTGCATTTAATCAAATCGTTAACTTCTGCAGAGAATCAGCAAATCTCAAGGAAAAAAGACAACCTCAATGGGAATGTAATTACATAAAAATACTAACTGAAAACAGTCAAATATAAATTGTCATGTTTTTCACAACAATGCCATGCAGATTAGATGCTCAGCTTTGCACTCATCACACCCCCTTCTCAATAGAAACAGAAAAAAAAAGACTGATTAGACATTTCATTTGCATCTTAAATAGCATTTGGAGAGGCTTGTAATCAGCATCATCTTGCTTCTTTATAACTCACACACTTATAAACAATAATAATGATACACACAACTCATACTACAGTACTTGCTCAGTCAGTAACACATTAAAATATTCGGGGGAAACAGAACTCGGAAAAGACAAAACTCCAATGAATAAATGAAATGAAAAAAGGCAGGGACCACATTTCTGAACAGCTGCTGTAATTTCGGAGTGTAATGTGTATTCAAGAAGGCGTGTTTTCACAGCTCACATGTTCATTTCACATCTGACTGACAGAGCCGAACAAAACAAAGTCAACTTTGCAAAGCAGAGTGCAGGAAAAGCTTCGGTTGATTCAGTCTCTGATGGATTTGATGCATGACCAACTTTTGCTATTATTAGCCCCATCACTGCCACTTATAACTCTGATTAAAGCTGGGAATATACAATTAATCATAATTGTCTACTTACAGATTTTTGTGCATTGCTTTTGCTCTGCAGCTCTGTAAATCTGTACCTCAGTTCAGCCCACCGATTGTGATCAGATTAATTGAAACCATTGATGTTGTTCCTGTGGACACCTTTGAAGGTAAAACCAGTCACTTTAACTCTAATTCAAATTGTTAACTGGAAAATCTCTGCAACCAGCTGTTTTGGCTCTTATCTAGTAATGAAAATACGGATCAAAAGTGGTGATTTGGATCACAGCTGCTTTGAAACGCCAGGGTGTCAGTCTACTCAAAGTCATCCTTTGTTTACAAAATTAGTTCCATCTTCAAGATATGCAGTAAGAAAGGAGGGATGGATCAAAACTTTTGACCGGTAATGCAAAGTGCAAAAGTTGCCATTTACTTTAAAATGCTTATTGGGCTTGGGAGCATATAGTTGGAGGTCTAAAGCGAACTTTGCTCTTAAGTGTAACAGTCCTTAAAATTAGCTTCTTGATGTAAGTAAAACAGAATGAAACAACAGTGAAACCCACCTTTTATGGAGGGTTCATGTAAAGAAGATGTTGCAAAGTAATTTATGACTGTTGTATTTAACAGCTGACCATGCTTTTCCAGGTTAGACCAACTTTATGCTATAGGACTGAATACTTTATGTCTAATATTTATAATTGCACAGTAGTTCAAAGCTGCAAACACAATCTTGTTAAATAAATCCTACGTAAAAGAAGAATGTAGTGGAGCTGAGTGTTTCCCATTATCTGTAATATCTAGAGAATCGGATCCAGAAAAGTGGAAGCTGTTGTTTGGTGGGAAAAAAAAACTATTGTATCTAGGCCTGTCACGATAACAAATTTTGCTGGGTGATTAATTGTCTCAGAAATTATTGTGATAAACGATAATATTTTTTTAAATTTGACAATAATTATTAGCAATTATTGTCAAATTTAAAAAGAAACGTTTGTTAATTTGTTTTGCATATACAGTAGTACCTTTTTGTGACCACCGGATGGCATTATGAGACTGCTTGAATCATGGATAGTGAAGGAGTGAGCAGCGTGTCTCTTCAAGACAAATAGGAGAGAGGCCCCTTGATGTGACATGGGCTGTCTCCCTTCGGTTCGCAAAATGGCGGCCGCTCGTGTGGTTTGAGCTCTTGCATAGCATTTTTCACACAAAGCTTTTATTAAAAATCAGTAAACAAGTTCTCCGCTTCTTTTTGCAGAGACATTTTTTTACACGAAGTCACAGTTTTCAACGGCGAATTTTGGAGCTTCGACAAGACGGAGTTTTTTTCTCTCAAGGTTGGCCTGTTAGCTTAGCTCTTAGCTTAGCTTCTCAGCTTAGCTGCTTTTAACGATCCAAAAACACGATTTTGGATGGTTAAAATATATTTAAAAGAGAAAAGAGAATGGGAGTGGCCAGTGAAGAGCATTAAAGTTGAGCTTTTTGTCAGAGAGACACGAAGAAACGATAAAGCCGCTAAATGAAAATGAGGTCGATCATTTCAGTTTATCATGCGATTAATTGATTTATTGTTTATCGCGACAGGCCTAAGTGTACCAGCTATGGACTTTTTTTAACACCCTACTAAGACCTGCACAAATGAAAATAATTACGTGTCATCTGTGTTTAGTTATTTCTGTTTTCTGTGTTTATGTATTAATCCAACTGTTAATATGATTAACTTGGGGGGGAAATAATAGATATGTTGAAACTTATGACAAAAATCCTCATAAACAAGGAATCCACTGCAATCAGTGTCAAAAAAGATGTACAAAAATATCCATTTAAGAAAGAAAAATACTGTTCAAATAAAGGTGGCTGCTCTCCCAACTTATTTAAATCCATATGTTTTAGTTTTATTTGGTCCTTTTCGTTGCAGTATCTTTCAGGACATTGGAAAGATAAGAACCACCCAGAAAAACTCCTAAAAAATGATTAAAGCACTTTATAGGTCACTCACAAATCGGTATGCGCAAAGCAAAATGTCAGATCTTTGAAAAAGTAATTTAAGCCTTTAGAAGGACCTGCAGTTGTGATAATTGTGCTGATCTGCACACACACAGTTTATGCCACATAAATGGACATCTTGAGTAAAAAAAGGTCTTAGTTTGAAATGTGATGCTTGGCGTTATTGCCTTATTTGCATATATTAAATGCTTCTAACCACTGATGCATGCAGCTAATTGATGCTCAGAACATTCATTTGTTTTGTGGTATGTGGGAAGTAAATAGATACTTCTCACATATTTTCACACCTCAGATTGTGAGCAGGCTGAACTGTGTGTGTATATAAGTGTGTGAGAGAAACCTTATACACACTAATTTGTTAGTTTGTGTGTGACAGAGTATGTAGTGCTGTTGCTATGGAGATAAATCATGATTTCCAGTCAATCTTTCAATTATATCTGACTCGAGAAGACTTCCTCGAACATTTCTCAGCATCAGGGACAGATCACCTGAAGATTTGCTGTAAAGTGTGTGTTGTCTGGCCATAATCAGTATCCTTCTTAGAATAAATCCCCAAAGGAGACCTAAAGCAGCAACAATTTCTTCACCATCATCATCAATAAACCGCACAGCTGCATGGGATTACGTGTTCCCACCGATGATAAACATAGAAAGTTGACTTTGACTCAGTCCACCCAGATTGCCATGATGCTCTAAATCAGATCCCACCAAATGTTCTCCTGACATTCTGTCCAGTCTGTAGCAGATTTGCACTGGCTTGTGTGTTAGTGCCCAAGGAAAAAAAAGTTTTAATTCATAAAAGTAAATTTCATGTTCACACTATCGCTGTGCACTATTCATTTATTATGGGAAAAATAATCTGTTTAGCCGTATGACACTCCTAACACAGTAAATGTTAATGATTTCAACTCAATGGCCATTTTACTTGGGGTTACATATTTTTCTAAATCAAAACAATCGATTGCACCTTTCTCTAGATGTTGCATGATTTTAAAAAGTTTACTAATCTGAGTTTCATGACTCAGAGCAAAACTGATTCCAAACTTTTTTTATTATATGTTACTGATTTAAGTCCCATTGTCTTACGCTTCCCCCGACTCTTTAGTGCTTAACTCAAAGTCCCACAGAAAAGCAGTTCAATATGTTCCACTGTAGGATACGTCAGCATTTTTTGCTTATTCCCTTTATTTAAACAGATGCAAGCGCATATGTCCTTATACAAAGTATGTTATGTAAAACTAAGCCTACAAGTTTATCATATAATGCTGTTATTGATGCCTATTTTCAAGAAGGATGACAGTAAAACCAAAGATTTTACATTGGAATCCACCAAATTATACTGAAATTGATGTTGTGACAACCAAACACATAAATACAATGTTCTGTTTATATGTTTAGTTAAGTCAAAAGTCAAAGTCAACTTTATTGTCAGAACTTCAATATGTACAGGACATACACAGGATTGAAATTGCGTTTCTCTCAGTCCCTCGGTGCAACAGTAACCATCTAAACACTAAACACTATTAGTGATAACTGGTGACAGTACTCGGGAAATTATACTGGTATATGTCCTACTACCCAAGTGTACGCATAAAAAAACAGAGTACCACATGCTGCATATTATACACTCGTCAATAAACTATTATACAGCAATACAGCAAACCCCCGACCTACGACCCCATCGACCTGCGAACCACGGGACCTACGAACGTATCATATTTAATAAAAATATGAAATTACTGTATTAAAAAAAATAATTATTTTTTTATTATTTTTTTTGTGTTTAAATGTTCTTAATTTCATGTGTACATCACTTTGTTGCAGCTGTGGTTGTTTTAAAGGCTTTATAAATAATAATTATGATAAAAAATGATCATTTCTGATCATTTTTGTCATGATTGCGCAATAATTGTGCAACTTCCGGTCATAACAGGAAGAAGGTCGGTCATAACAGGAAGAAGGTCGCCAGTCACCGGAGGCCAGCCATCTTAGGGTTAGTCACGGCTACAGGCAGCAAGGTTTGGAAGACTTGTTGATCAGGATTGCCTCATATGGATTAATTACTATCTGGAATCGAGAAGCAGCTGCAGATTGATGGCCGATTGGGCCGCACCGCCGCTCCAACACCAGCTCATGGCCTGGCTAGCAGAAGCTAACACAGGCCTCGAGAGCTAACACAGGCCTCGAGCAGCTCCCGTGGTTTGCTCGTCGCGCTGCTCGGCCTGATAACAACAACGCATGGCAACCTAAGATGTCGGCTATGACCATCTCAAAGTAAGAAAATATATTTTTATTTATTCTGTAAATGTGAATAGCAATGTTTAACATTACAGTACACTACTGTACATGCTTAAATGTGTGCGCGCGCTCCGTTAGCATGATAAATAAAGGTTGAATGAATGAATGAATGAATGAATTTTTTATTTTTTTTATAATTTTCACCCCCTACCTACGAACGGATCGAGCTGCGAACGGTTCTTAGGTCCCAAACTCGTTCGTAGGTCGGGGGTTACCTGTACATACATAGCAATAGCCCCGACAAAGAAAAATCTCATATAACATTTGACCTTGATTTGTGGCCTTGACTTTGGAGTGGAGCTTGGTTGATAAAAATATTATGCAACATGTTGTCTTGTTGTGGAGCAAATATGTAAAACATTTTGTTACATTATCTTGAGCAGATCAGAGGTTATGGTCGGAACAACCAAATATCTTGTTTTAATGTTGACCTTGATTTGTGACCTTGATCTTGGAGCAGGGATGGTTAAAAGTACAAATACATTACACACTGTCTAGTGACAATACATATGTGTATGAAGTTTCATTAAATTATCCTGAGCGGATCAGAATTTATGACTCGGACAAGAGAAAGTTCACAGACAGACGGACGGACACTGTATCGTAATATGTCAGCCTTTCGACGGGTGAATAATAAAAATGTTTGAAGAGCGAGATAGCCTATTCTTCACTCTCCCCTACATTACAGATAGAATTGTTAAATTAATACTTCCTGGTGAAACACACAAAATGAAGTGACAGGGCTACAAAGTAGGAGAAGGAGGGAAAACGGGATTTAGCGTTTTTGAGATCTGTTCCAGGTTGGAATAGGTAGCATCTCTCAACCATGAACGTTCAAGTACCCTAAATACTTGTTTTGGCTGCTCCCTTCTTTCGGGGTTGCCACAGTGAGAGAACTTGTGCGAAGGCTGGGCAATTGCTTTACGCCAATGCTTTTTCTGACGTAACCACAGACCACTGAGCTACCACAGCCCTCTGTGTGGAGCAGATGGAAGAGTTAAGGGCCTTGCTCAAGGGCCAGAATGGGGCAAATGAGGGTAGTGGCCGATGTGGGTGGGTGCTTCACCTTTATCACCCACATTTTTATGTTACAGTCAGTTTGGGAATTTCACTTCTCTAACCTCTGCGCCACCACTCCCCTATGCACCCAAAGTACTGTGCACTCCCTAAAAATGGCAAAACATCCAAAATAGCTCAGAACACTCACTATGGGAGAAAAACAACATAATTTTAAACAAAAGGCAGTGGTGTTCACAGGGGTCTCTGCAACTAAGTAATGAAATGGACGATTTGTGAATGGCCAAAAACGTAGATGTTATTGGTGAAATACTACACCTGGTTTTACTCGATCACTTCTTCTTCTTCTTCTTCTTCTTCTTTTGGCTTTTCCTTCTTCAGGGGTCACCCCAACAAGTCATCATCCTCCACCTCACTCTGTCCTCTGCATCCTCTGTCCTCACTCCATCTACCTCTATGTCCTCTCTAACTGCATCCATATATCTCCTCTTTGGCTTTCCTCTTTGTCTTTTTCCTGGCAGCTGCATTTCTAACATCCTTGTACCAATACATCCACTGTCCCTCCTCTGGACATGTCCAAACCATCTCAGTCTGGCCTCTCTAACTTTATCTTGCAGTCATTCAACCTGTGCTGTACCTCTGATGATCTCATTCCTAATCTTATCCAGTCTTGTCACTCCTAAGGAGAACCTCAACATCTTCATTTCTGCCACTTCCACTTTTTTCTCCTGTGTTTTCTGTCACGTCTATGTCTCCAGACCATACAACATAGCAGGTCTCACAACAGTCTTGTAAACTTTTCCTTTGACCTTTGTTGACACCATTTTGTTGCAAATTACTCCTGAAACTTTTCTCCATCCACTCCATCCTGCATGGACTCTCTTTTTCACCTCTTTACCACATTCCCCATTTTCCTGGACAGTGGACCCCAAGTACTTGAAGTCCTGCACCTTTGTGACCTCTGTTTTACTCCATCACTTAGCATACAAAAAGCATGTTTAGAAGATGGGGGTCAAAAAGTTGTCCATGTGTATCAATTTGATGTGTTTACTGTGTCAAATAGCATTTAAATTTAGTCACATAGCATTTTATATGGACATATTTATGCACAGATGCATTTAGAAGCTCATCACCTTAACTGACTCATAAATGGTGGAAAGACTGTGACTATGTAAGACCAACATGTTCAAAAGCTATGGAGCATTAAACAAAAACCAGGTCCACTGTCATTTTAGCTCAACAAGGGTTGGTCAAAAATAAAATGCAACAACCCAGTTTTACTGTTGGAGCTGTACAGTTTTCTATGTAGTGCCAGGAACAGGATACATTTGATTTAGGAAAAGAATATCATGTTTTTACGAAACCAACTAGCCAAATTCAAAAACATGGACTGAACTCTTCACTATAACCATCAAATGCTAGAAAAAAGCCTTTGGAGAAACAAAAACTAAAATCCATTGTGGAGAAACATTTATTAGCCATAAGTGTCGTTTGTCTGAGTTTTATGTTAAGGCAATTATTATTTACAGCCGGCAACATGTTACTTAATGTTACTCTGTTACTTAATGTTACTCTGCCTTTGACATGTCAAAGGCAGAATTAAACCATGCCAAACATGCTGTACTAAATAATCCTCAGAAAACTCTAGAGAATTGAGAGATTGGATAATTATTGCTCTGTGTGGCATGTGTTTTATAACCACAAGAGAGCGTAACGAATTGCTGAATACTGTAGCCATTTGGTATCAGGACAGTATTTTTTTTTGCTTCAAGGCCATATATGGCAGCTTAAATACAACAGGATATTGCAAAATTATCAAAGCATCCAGCGTGGAAGAAAACAATTTAAATTGGTTTTGAATTCTGTCATGATGTTTTACAAATACCTTCATCTAAGTCAAGGATGTCACAAACATGCCACTTGTGAGAAAACACAGAAGATATGTTTAAAAACTTCAAACTAAATCTATTGTTTAAAGTTTTGTGCACTGCAGTAAACGTATTCAGAAATGTATTAGCTGTACTGCAAAAATAACAAACAATAATGAACAAAAATAGTTTGATTCTTGGAATAATAGGAGAAATCAGGATGAGTGTATGCAGAAAACCTTGCGGTGAAAAAAAAATCAGCAACCAAAAGATGTATGCCATATCTTCAAAATGTTTTTATAAAAGTAAACATCTAATCTTTTCAAATTGAATAGCTTGGTGACGAGAAGTTAAAACAATCATACATCAGCCTGTTCTGTGCATGACTGAAGAAACATGCAATTCTTAACAAATGGAGGATTTATTGTGATGAAGTTAGGTTTATGGGTGATGGGTTGTGAGCAGTCCCACCACCTGGTGATCTGACCACCATCCCGGGATTGGTAGACCGGGGTGGTGGTCCCCCTATTCATAAAGGGAGACTGCAGAGTGTGTTCCAACTACAGGGGGATCACACTCTTAAGCCTCCCTGTTAAGGTCTATTCAGGGGTTCTGAAGAGGAGGGTCCATCGGATAGTCAAACCTCGGATTCAGGAAGAGCAGTGTGGTTTTTGTCCTGGTTGTGGAACAATGGACCAGCTCTACACCCTCAGCAGGGACCTGGAGGGTGCTAGGGAGTTTGCTCAACCAGTCTAAATGTGCTTTGTGGCCTTGAAGAAGGCATTTGACTGTGTCACTGATAGGTCCCTGTATGACTGGTGTCAGAGTTTATTTCACATTGCCGACAGTAAGTTGGGCTCATTCCTGGTGAGAGTTGGACTCTGCCAAAGTTGCGCTTTGTCACCGATTCTGTTCTTAACTTTGATGGACAGAATTTCTAGACACAGCCAATGTGTTGAGGGGATCCATTTTGGTGGCCTTAGGATTGTGTCTCTGCTTTTTGCAGATGTGGTCCTATTGGTTTTATCAGGTTGTGATCTATAGCTTTCACTGGAGCGGTTCATAGCTGAGTGTGACCAGGATAAGGATCAGTGCCTCCAAATCTGGCAATGGTCTTGAGCCAGAAAAGGGTAGCATGCCCTCTCTGGGTCAGGGAGGTGGTCCTGCCCCAAGTGGAGGAGTTTAAGTATCTCGGGGTCTTGCTCACAAATGAGGGGAAAATGGAGTGTGAGATCAATAGGCGGATAGGTGTAGCATCTGCAGTGAAGCGGGCACTGTACCGGTCTGTCGTGGTGAAGAGAGAGCTGAGTCGAAAGGCAAAGCTCTCAATTTACCGATCGATCTACGTTCCCACCCTCATCTATGGTCATGAGCTTTGGGTTGTGACCGAAAGAACGAGATCTCGGATACAAGCGGCTGAAATGAGTTTTCTCCGCAGGGTGTCTGGACTCTCCCTTAGAGATAGGGTGAGAAGCTCAGTCATCCGGGTGGGACTCGGAGTAGAGCCGCTGCTTCTCCACATCGAGAGGAGCCAGTTGAGGTGGCTCAGGCATCTGGTTAGGATGCCTCCCTGGGGTGGTGTTCTGGACACGTCCCACCGAGAGGAGACCCAGAGGAAGACCCAGAACACACTGGAGGGACCGTGTTTCTCGGCTGGCCTGGAAACACCTTGAGATTCCCCCAAAGGATCTGGTCCAAGTGGCTGGGGAGAGGGAAGTCTGGGCCTCCCTACTTAGGCTGCTATCCCTACGACTCAACCCCAGATAAGCGGAAGAAAATGGATGGATGGGCTGTGAGCAGCTAATTAAGTGCATTTTGCAAATACTGTAAGTGTGGACCTAGGGTGTCCTGGTGCCAAGAGCACATATGGACACCCTTATGCTTGAACATGGTGTTCGTCATGGATAATCCATGACGAGCACAGAAGTCCAATAACAGAACACCACTCGGGTTCAGATCAGGGGGGCCGTTCCTCCCAACCACACCCCTCCAGGTCTCACTGTCATTGCCCACGTGAGCGTTGAAGTCCCCCAGTAGAACAAGGGAGTCCCCAGGAGGCGCACTCTCCAATACCCCCTCCAAGGACTCCAAAAAGGGTGGGTAATCTGAGCTGCCGTTTGGCGCATAGGCACAAACAACAGTCAGAGCCCGTCCCCCCACACGTAGGCGAAGGGAGGCTACCCTCTCGTTCACCGGGGTGAACCCCAACGTACAGGCACCAAGATGGGGGGCAACAAGTATGCCCACTCCTGCTCGGCGCCTCTC
Organism: Garcialebias charrua; assembly: GCA_038048925.1. Lineage (NCBI taxonomy): Eukaryota > Metazoa > Chordata > Actinopteri > Cyprinodontiformes > Rivulidae > Garcialebias > Garcialebias charrua. Next base: position 1,929 of record JBBPBX010003280.1, on the reverse strand, counting down.
ACCAGGGGCAACTCCAGAGTGGAAGAGTGTCCAACCCCTCTCAAGGAAACTGGTTCCAGAGCCAGAGCCATGTGTTGAGGTGAGTCCGACTATTTCTAGCCGGAACCTCTCAACCTCACACACTAGCTCAGGCTCCTTCCCCACCAGAGAGGTGACATTCCCCGTCCCAATGGCCAGCTTCTGTAGCTGAGGATCAGCGCCACCACCCATCCCACATTGCACCCGACCCCTTTGGCTCCTCCCATAGGTGGTGAGCCCATGGGAAGGGGGACCCACGTCTTCTCTTCGGGCTGTGCCCGGCCGGGCTCCATGGGTAAAAGCCAGACTGGGACAAATTATGAAAAAGCTATTTTTTTTTGTGCTTGAGAGCTTATTGTTTGGTATCTGAAGTCACTATTAGTCACAGTCAGCCAAAACATAGTGTCTGCTTACCTGCTTGATAGCAAAGCATTCTTATTATTATCATCTCCAAAATGTAACTTTGAATCATGATGCATTAAATGTATCTCAGTTGGCTCCTACTATTAAATGCAGGTTCTCATGCACAGTTACATTTGTAAGTAGTTTAAGTAAATAAATAAATAAATCCATTAATAAGGTCCCATTCATATTTTATCTGAAGCTTTATTTCCTGAAAAGGAAATCAAATCAATATGTGCTGTAATGTAATTAAATCGGAATTTAAGGCATTCCAGTTTTCCTCGTCATTGATGCACCATCTCCACAATAACAAAAGTACTGGTGACAACAAAGTTACTTTCGGCTGCTCCCTTCTTCAAGGGCCACCACAGCGAGCAAACTCAATGTTTGGCAATTAATTTGTTTCAAACCGGATGCCCTTCCTGACCCAACCTGGGCTCGAACCTGCAACCTCAGCATTACAAGACCATTGCACTGGTCACCAAGCTACTCTAAAATTTGTTTTAAACAAGCTCATATAAACAATTATTTGAGTTACCAATTAGAAACTAAACAAACAAATTGGACAAAGGGTTAATTAAACCATGCCATGCAACCATGCCAAAGTGGTTCAAAACACCAAAGTTCATGACCAATAATCCAGGTAGAAATCCAGCCATCGTTGGCATGGCTACCTCAGAGGAGTTGATGGGGGAGAGGGTGGGTCCCAGAGGCCATCTTATCACGAGCAAACTGTTTTTTTTTTCTCGCACTATGGGAGTGTGCTGTTTGTGGGACTCAGTTTGTTGGTGGCTCCTCATATTGAAGAAGTCCTTTGGATGAAGGATGAAACGTCTCAAAAAAAAAAAAAAAAAACGTCCAGATGACCTGACTGAACATTGTCGGTATTCAATTAATGTTTTTGGGTTTGTTTTTTTCATTTGTGTGTCTTCTTTTTAAAAATTCCATACAATGTAACTCATACCAAAAACAGTTACAATCAAAAATGAAAATAAAAATCCATCCATCCATTTTCGTCCGCTTATCCGGGGTCGGGTCGCGGGGGTAGCAGCCTAAGTAGGGAGGCCCAGACTTCCCTCTCCCCAGCCACTTGGAGCAGCTCCTCTGGGGGAATCCCAAGGCGTTCCCAGGCCAGCCGAGAAACATAGTCCCTCCAGCGTGTCCTGGGTCTTCCTCTGGGTCTCCTCCCGGTGGGACATGCCCGGAACACCTCACCAGGGAGGCGTCCAGGAGGCATCCTAACCAGATGCCCGAGCCACCTCAACTGGCTCCTCTCGATGTGGAGAAGCAGCGGCTCTACTCCGAGTCCCTCCCGGATGACTGAGCTTCTCACCCTATCTCTAAGGGAGAGTCCAGACACCCTGCGGAGAAAACTCATTTCAGCCGCTTGTATCCGAGATCTCGTTCTTTCGGTCACAACCCAAAGCTCATGACCATAGATGAGGGTGGGAACGTAGATCGATCGGTAAATTGAGAGCTTTGCCTTTCGACTCAGCTCTCTCTTCACCA
>JBBPBX010003279.1:72464-83606 GCA_038048925.1 Garcialebias charrua | reverse complement strand
GTGACTGCAACCAGTGACTGCAACCTGTTACTGTAACCAGTGACTGCAACCAGTGACTGCAACCAGTTACTGTAACCAGTGACTGCAACCAGTGACTGTAACCAGTGACTGTAACCATTGATTGTAACCAGTGATTGCAACCAGTGACTGTAACCAGTGCCTGTAACCAGTGACTGTAACCAGTGACTGTAACCAGTGACTGTAACCAGTGACTGTAACCAGTGACTGCAACCATTGACTGTAACTAGTGACTGCAACCAGTGACTGCAACCAGTGACTGCAACCAGTGACGGTAACCAGTGATGGCAACCAGTGACTGCAACCAGTGACTGCAACCAGTTACTGTAACCAGTGACTGCAACCAGTGACTGTAACCAGTGATTGCAACCAGTGACTACAACCAATGACTGCAACCAGTGACTGTAACCAGTGACTGCAACCAGTGATTGCAACCAGTGACTGTATCCAGTGACTGTATCCAATGACTGTATCCAGTGACTGTATCCAGTGACTGTAACCAGTGACTGTATCCAGTGACTGTAACCAGTGACTGTAACCAGTGACTGTAACCAGTGACTGTAACCAGTGACTGTAACCAGTGACTGTGACCAGTGACTGCAACCAGTGACTGTAACCAGTGATTGCAACCAGTGACTGCAACCAGTGATTGCAACCAGTGACTACAACCAGTGACTGCAACCAGTGACTGTAACAAGTGACTGCAACCAGTGATTGCAACCAGTGACTGCAACCAGTGACTGTAACCAGTGACTGTAACCAGTGACTGCAACCAGTGACTGCGACCAGTGACTGCAACCAGTGACTGTAACCAATGACTGCAACCAGTGACTGCAACCAGTGACTGTAACCAGTGACTGTATCCAGTGACTGTATCCAGTGACTTTATCCAGTGATTGCAACCAGTGACTGTATCCAATGACTGTAACCAGTGACTGTATCCAGTGACTGTATCCAGTGACTGCAACCAGTGACTGTATCCAGTGACTGTATCCAGTGACTGTATCCAGTGACTGTATCCAGTGACTGTATCCAGTGACTGCAACCAGTGACTGTATCCAGTGACTGCAACCAGTGACTGTAACCAGTGACTGTATCCAGTGACTGTAACCAGTGACTGTATCCAGTGACTGTAACCAGTGACTGTAACCAGTGACTGTAACCAGTGATTGTATCCAGTGACTGTATCCAGTGACTGCAACCAGTGACTGTATCCAGTGACTGTATCCAGTGACTGTATCCAGTGACTGTAACCAGTGACTGTAACCAGTGACTGTAACCAGTGACTGCAACCAGTAACTGTATCCAGTGACTGTAACCAGTGACTGTAACCAGTGACTGTAACCAGTGATTGTAAACGGTGACTGCAAACAGTGACTGTATCCAGTGACTGTAACCAGTGACTGTAACCAGTGACTGTAACCAGTGACTGTAACCAGTGACTGTAACCAGTGATTGCAACCAGTGACTGCAACCAGTGACTGTATCCAGTGACTGTATCCAGTGACTGTATCCAGTGACTGTAACCAGTGACTGTAACCAGTGACTGTAACCAGTGACTGTATCCAATGACTGTAACCAGTGACTGTAACCAGTGACTGTAACCAGTGACTGTAACCAGTGACTGTAACCAGTGACTGTGACCAGTGACTGCGACCAGTGACTGCAACCAGTGACTGCAACCAGTGACTGTAACCAGTGACTGCAACCAGTGACTGTATCCAGTGACTGTAACCAGTGACTGTAACCAGTGATTGCAACCAGTGACTGCAACCAGTGACTGCAACCAGTGACTGTAACCAATAGGGGTGTAACGAGATCTCGTTGTACGAGATCTCGCGATATTAAACTCCCGCGATATCTCTCGTTGAGAGGTAACGTTGTCTCGCGAGATGCTAATGCTAGCAGAGCCCCTAGCAAGTCAGCGTCACGGACAGCATGGCTTCGCCGGATGAAGTTGCTATAGAAGACGCCCCAACTACTGATGGAGGGTGCCGCAGACGCCTCTACATTGATGGAGGGTCCGCTGCCGACGCTGCCCCGAATGTAAAGACACGCGTGTAAACACCGGTGTGACCGGTGTTGCCAGATAGAGTCCCACCCACCCAAAGCAATCTCTACCCGCAAAAGTCAGAAGGAAAATCGCGGTGAACCGCCCAATCTGGCAACACTGGTGAGTGACGGCTGCAGAGTCAGTTTTGGAAAGTCCTGCGTGAATATCTATTTTTTTAAACAAAGTTGAACGTTCTAAGGTCTAAGGAGATTCAATCAGTAAAATGAAGACATCAGTTGGGTTTGTAATACATGTTAAAACAGAATAAAAGCCTTTTTGCGGCATAAAACCGATCTTTGAAGTTTTCTTGAACTAATGTTAAAATCTCGTCTCGTTCTCGCGAGATCTGTGATTTTCTCGTCTCGTCTCGTCTCGTGAGTTTTGAGTATCTATCTCGTTGTACGAGATCTCGCGATATTAAACTCCCGCGATATCTCTCGTTGAGAGGTAACGTTGTCTCGCGAGATGCTAATGCTAATGCTAGCAGAGCCCCTAGCAAGTCAGCGTCACGGACAGCATGGCTTCGCCGGATGAAGTTGCTATAGAAGACGCCCCAACTACTGATGGAGGGTGCCGCAGACGCCTCTACATTGATGGAGGGTCCCGGCGCTGCCGACGCTGCCCCGAATGTAAAGACACGCGTGTAAACACCGGTGTGACCGGTGTTGCCAGATAGAGTCCCACCCACCCAAAGCAATCTCTACCCGCAAAAGTCAGAAGGAAAATCGCGGTGAACCGCCCAATCTGGCAACACTGGTGAGTGACGGCTGCAGAGTCAGTTTTGGAAAGTCCTGCGTGAATATCTATTTTTTTAAACAAAGTTGAACGTTCTAAGGTCTAAGGAGATTCAATCAGTAAAATGAAGACATCAGTTGGGTTTGTAATACATGTTAAAACAGAATAAAAGCCTTTTTGCGGCATAAAACCGATCTTTGAAGTTTTCTTGAACTAATGTTAAAATCTCATCTCGTTCTCGCGAGATCTGTGATTTTCTCGTCTCGTCTCGTGAGTTTTGTGTATCGTTACACCCCTAGTAACCAGTGACTGCAACCAGTGACTGTATCCAGTGACTGTATCCAGTGACTGTATCCAGTGACTGTATCCAGTGACTGTAACCAGTGACTGCAACCAGTGACTGCAACCAGTGACTGCAACCAGTGACTGTATCTTGTGACTGTAACCAGTGACTGTAACCAGTGACTGTAACCAGTGACTGTAATAGTGACTGCAACCAGTGACTGTAACCAGTGACTGTAACCAGTGACTGCAACCAGTGACTGCAACCAGTGACCGCAACCAGTGACTGTAACCAGTGACTGTAACCAGTGACTGTAACCAGTGACTGTATCCAGTGACTGTATCCAGTGACTGCAACCAGTGACTGTATCCAGTGACTGTAACCAGTGACTGTATCCAGTGACTGTATCCAGTGACTGTATCCTATGATTGAGATCTAGTTCAAGATGGCGCCAGTGCTTGAGGCTGTCCGTCTGTCGCTCTTGGTTTGGATTGTTTTATTTCTTTGTTTTGTGCTCTACACTAAGTCTGTGCTTGTGTGCAATCGCCAGTTCCTCCTGGATTTTCAAAATGTTGTTGGCAACCTAAGTGCCTTTGATTATGGTGGACAGAAAACTTTACCCCCGTTCCTGTCAGGAGTCCCAGCTGATCTCCTCCAGGGCACCTGCGCTGCCCCACCGGCGGAAACGCTGTCGTTACCGCGGTAAACGTGGAGGACAGCTGGTGAAACTAAAGATCTGCCTGGCCCGTTCTACATCCATTTCTCAATCAAGAAATGGAGTATTTCCGTCTTTCTCTGTGCCTTGGCGTTTCCTGGATCCTGTTGACAGCTGCCTGCTACCTGTCACCGGCCTGGGCGCGGGCGTTCGCCCCCACCGCTCCTGCTTCTCTCGTCTCCACCGGCGCGGAGTGAACCTGCAGAGCCTGAAGACGCTGCCCCGGCTGAAGACGCTGCCCTGGGTCCTAGCGCCTGTCAGTTTACAGGCTGCAGTTACTGCCAGAATTGGCCTGGTGAACGCCAGGTCTGTAACAAACAAAACCTTCATCCTGCAGGACTTTTTCACTTCCCATCATTTGGATTTATTCTGCATCACAGAGACCTGGGTCGAGGCTGATGACTCCAGTGTTTTTGTTGAACTTTTACCAGACGGCTGCTCTTATCTGAGCTCCCCTCGGATGTCAGGCCGTGGAGGAGGAACAGCAGTGGTTTATAAAAACAGTTTTAAATGCAAGCAGTGCACTGCACCACCTTCTTTCTCCAGCTTTGAGGTGACTTTATTTGAGGTGGGTCGCTCACACCCCGTGCTGTGCGCTGTTATCTACAGAGCCCCCAAATATAATAAGGATTTTTTGAATGACTTTTCTGATTTCCTGACTGGAATAATGATAAACCACGATGCAGTCCTTATTGTTGGGGATTTTAACATACATGTATGCTGTCCAGAGAAACCACTGGTGAAGGACTTTCTGAGCCTCACTGACTCTTTTAACCTGGTTCAATGGGTGGCTGGTCCCACGCATGAACATGGACACACGTTGGACCTGGTTCTTTCTCACGGCTTGTCTGTGACCGACCTGGAACTTTATGATAATGTTATTTCTGACCATAGGCCTGTTTTATTTGATGTTGGTTTGTCCTGTGCTCCAGTTCCAGAAGGGAACCTCCTACTGTTAGGTGTGATCTTTCAATTTACATGTATGTGTTACAAACCCCCTTTTGTTTAAGCTGGGATGTGTCGTTTTGTCAATTTAAATAGAATGGGCATTTTAGTTAATTTGTGGTGTTATCTCAGTTTCCAATTTCATATGTTGGTGCGTGACTTGTAAGCCTGTATAAAACTTCTCGTTCTCACAGCTTCCATTCAGAATTGAAAAAGACTTCTGGACAGAAGTCGAAACGTTTTCTGCAACAAATAAAGTCCAGTTGATCCTGTATTGAACGCCTTTTTTGATTTCATCATGTCCTGGACGACTGAGAATCTTCACCAGCACATGTGCTCCAGTTAAAAACTACGTTCCTGCCCAGCGACGTAGAGTTTTTAAACCTTCCACTGCTTGTCAGTTCTCTGCTGCCTTTGAACAGCTCTGTGCTCCATCTGACTCTGCTGCTGACACCGATCAGCTGAGCTCCTGGTTTGACGCCTCCTGTCAAACCATTTTGGACTCTGTGGCACCATTTAAACTGGTGCAACCTAAAGCCAGATCTGAACCCTGGTTCAATGAAAAAACTCTTGCAGCCAGACAGGAGTGCCGCAGAGCTGAACGGAGATGGAAAAAGGATAAACTGGAGGTTTCATTTCACATTTTAAAGGACTGTCAACGTCAGTACCAGAACATTGTTAAAGAGGCCAAAAAACAATACTTGTCAGACATTATCACGTCCAATCACAACAACCTGCGTGTCCTTTTTGAAACTATTGACTCTGTCCTGAAGGCCCCACAACCTGTCTGCCATGAAGCCTCAACTGAACTCTGTAATGACTTCCTGCAGTTTTTTATAAATAAGGTTGTTACCACAAGGGCCCTTATTTCAGCCCCTGCTTTTGACCCCTCCTGCTTGGTCCCCTGCCTGGCTGTGTTCGATAGATTTGAACCAGTGACTCTGACCCTTTTAGAGGATGTGGTTGGCCATATTAAGCCATCAGGTTCCCCTCGTGACCTTGTCCCCCCTCGTCTGTTAAAAGAGGTTTTTTCCAGCATCAGGCAGGTGATCCTTGCTGTTATCAATAGCAGTCTGTCCTCAGGTGTTGTGCCAATAAGTTTTAAACATGCGGTGGTGCAGCCCCTGCTTAAAAAGCCCAGCCTAGACCAATCTGTCTTGGCTAATTTTAGGCCCATCTCCAAGCTGCCTTTTATTTCAAAAATTTTAGAAAAAATTGTGTATTCACAGGTGAAATGTTTTCTGGACGAGCACAACATAATGGAGGTTTTTCAGTCTGGCTTCAAAACTCGCCACAGCACAGAATCAGCTCTAGTCAGAGTTTTTAATGATATTCTTATGGCCAATGATTCTGGTGAACATGTGGTTCTTGTCTTGCTCGACCTAACCGCTGCCTTTGACACAGTGGACCATAACGTTTTAATATCACGTTTACAGCACCAAGTGGGTATCTGTGGTACTGCACTGAGCTGGTTTAGGTCCTATCTGGCAGACAGAACCATGTCTGTGAACATAGCTGGTTCTGAATCCTCCACTGCTCCTCTGTGTTTTGGGGTTCCACAGGGCTCCATTTTAGGTCCCCTGCTTTTCTCCCTTTACCTACTTCCATTGGGATCAATCCTCAGAAAGCATGGGATCTTTTTTCATTGTTACGCCGATGATAGTCAGATCTATATGCCACTAAAAAAGAAAGATGCCTCCTCAATCAGGCCACTTCTGTTGTGTCTTGAAGACATCAAAGCTTGGATGTCTTTAAACTTTTTAAATTTTAATGAAAAGAAAACAGAAGTGATGGTGTTTGGTCCTAGTGGCTCTTGTGAACCTTGCCCTGTTGATCTTGGCCCTCTGGCACCACATGTAAAGAAAACAGTTTCTAACTTGGGTTTTAAAATGGACAGTGATTTTAAATTAGATTCCCAGATTGGAGCGGTGGTCAAGACCAGTTTTTATCACCTCAGACAGCTGGCTAAGGTAAAGTCCATCCTTACACAGCAGCAGCTGGAAACAGTAATCCATGCCTTCATCACCTCTCGGCTGGATTACTGTAACGCTCTTTACCTTGGAGTCAGCCAGTCCTCCCTCAGACGTCTCCAGTTGGTCCAGAACGCTGCTGCTCGCCTTCTAACTGGAGTTCATAAGAGGGAGCACATCACCCCCACTCTGGCTTCACTCCACTGGCTGCCTGTTCATTTTAGAGTTCATTTTAAGATTCTTTTATTTGTTTTTAAGAGTTTAAATGGTCTTGCTCCATCCTACCTCTCTGAGCTGCTTCACCCATACTCTCCTGCTCGGTGCCTCAGATCAGCTGATCAGCTGCTTCTGGAGGTGCCGAGGTCCAAACGGAGGCTCAGAGGGGACAGAGCTTTTTCTGTTGCTGCTCCAAAACTGTGGAACGATCTCCCTCTTCCCGTCAGACAAGCTCCTTCACTGTCCAGTTTTAAAACTCTTTTAAAAACACATTTTTACTCACTGGCTTTTAGCACAGACTGATTTTGTTCTGCACTGTTTTTATTGTTTTTATTGATCTTAATGTTTTAACAACTGTTTTATTTTTATGTGTTTAAATGTTCTTGATTTTATGTACAGCAATTTGTTGCAGCTGTAGTTGTTTTAAAGGGCTCTATAAATAAAGTATTATTATTATTATTATTATCCAGTGACTGTAACCAGTGATTGCAAACAGTGACTGCAAACAGTGACTGCAAACAGTGACTGTAACCAGTGACTGTAACCACAGTGCCTGTAACCAGTGACTGCAACCAGTGACTGTAACCAGTGATTGTAACCAGTGATTGCAAACAGTGACTGCAAACAGTGACTGTAACCAGTGACTGTAACCAGTGACTGTAACCAGTGACTGCAACCAGTGACTGTAACCAGTGATTGTAACCAGTGATTGCAAACAGTGACTGCAAACAGTCACTGTATCCAGTGACTGTATCCAGTGACTGCAACCAGTGACTGTAACCAGTGATTGTAACCAGTGATTGCAAACAGTGACTGCAAACAGTGACTGTAACCAGTGACTGTAACCAGTGACTGTAACCAGTGACTGTAATCAGTGACTGCAACCAGTGACTGTAACCAGTGATTGTAACCAGTGACTGTAACCAGTGACTGTAACCAGTGACTGTAATCAGTGACTGCAACCAGTGACTGTAACCAGTGACTGCAACCAGTGACTGTAACCAGTGATTGTAACCAGTGATTGCAAACAGTGACTGCAAACAGTCACTGTATCCAGTGACTGTATCCAGTGACTGCAACCAGTGACTGTAACCAGTGATTGTAACCAGTGATTGCAAACAGTGACTGCAAACAGTGACTGTAACCAGTGACTGTAACCAGTGACTGTAACCAGTGACTGTAATCAGTGACTGCAACCAGTGACTGTAACCAGTGATTGTAACCAGTGATTGCAAACAGTGACTGCAAACAGTGACTGTAACCAGTGACTGTAACCAGTGACTGTAACCAGTGACTGTAACCAGTGACTGCAACCAGTGACTGCAACCAGTGATTGTAACCAGTGATTGCAAACAGTGACTGTAAACAGTGACTGTAACCAGTGACTGTATCCAGTGACTGTAACCAGTGACTGTAACCAGTGACTGTAACCAGTGACTGCAACCAGTGACTGCAACCAGTGATTGTAACCAGTGATTGCAAACAGTGGCTGTAACCAGTGACTGTAACCAGTGACTGCAACCAGTGACTGTAACCAGTGATTGTAACCAGTGATTGTAACCAGTGATTGCAAACAGTGACTGCAAACAGTGACTGTAACCAGTGACTGTAACCAGTGACTGTAACCAGTGATTGTAACCAGTGATTGTAACCAGTGATTGTAACCAGTGATTGTAACCAGTGACTGCAACCAGTGACTATATCCAGTGACTGTAACCAGTGACTGCAACCAGTGACTGTAACCAGTGACTGCAACCAGTGACTGTAACCATTGATTGTAACCAGTGATTGTAACCAGTGACTGCAACCAGTGACTGCAACCAGTGACTGTATCCAGTGACTGTATCCAGTGACTGTAACCAGTGACTGTAACCAGTGATTGCAACCAGTGACTGCAACCAGTGACTGTATCCAGTGACTGTAACCAGTGACTGTATCCAGTGACTGTAACCAATTGTGTTAAAATCGTACAGCTGAACCAGAAACAATTTATTTCAGACGATTTAGTTCTTCTAAGCTGACTAACATGTTGAGAATATGATTTTTCTGAGGTGCTCGAGCAAGTCAAGGTTCATCCGGTGTAAATCAACGAGACGTAGAAAAGAAGGAGCCCTGAGGGGGTTTCTTGTTTGGTCTTGTAACTGCTGGCTCTTCTCCTCTGCTTCAGGAATGGACGCTGGAGATCAGAATGGAAATTCACTGTCTCCCCCTCCACCACTCAAGTGGCAGGAATCATGAAAATCCAGGTATGGAGTTTGTCCGTGTCACTTTCAGAAGATCAGTCCAGTGCGGAGCAACTCCTTTAGCAGTTTGTTGGGGGAAGAACTCAGAACCGTTCTGGTACTAGTTAAAGTTAAAACAAGAAGGAAACACGAGGACGCACAGGAAGAACTGAACCCACAACCTGTTGGTGCAACAACACTGCAGCAGTGAAGTCCAACACAACCAGCGTGTCATTCCGTCTACAACCTGCGCTCAGGCGGACCAGAACAACACGCCTCCTTAAAGATTTTACACTTTGTAATGCTGCCATTCCTCTCAGAACATCTGTAAGACCAACAGCTGTTTTAGTCCAAGGCTTCCTGCTGTGACGCACTCTGACCGCTCAGATCACTGTGAAGTATTCACACCTGTTCATATTTATTATTCCTGCCTGTTACTTCACTTCTTCCATACGTTTTTCAGCATCATTCTTGTCCCACAGTTTTCAGCTGTTTCAACAAATCAGAAAATGTTCAGCTCTTTCAGGACAATCCTGCTCTGACTTTTGGTGCAACTCTAGCTTTTTGAAATATTTAGCCTTTTTCGCCATTTTGTTCTCAGAGAAACTGAACTGAGCTCTGCTGTGCCCCCAGACAGCATGTGGTCTAAAAGTTCAGAGCGTTTCAGTGTTGGAGGCACATCGTCTCTGAATCCCTCCAAGAGCGGAGAGACGGCAGCTTTCAGCAAGTTCTACAACCATCGTTGTGTCACCACCTTTTATTAAAAACAATATTTTTAATATAATCCAAAGTAATCCATAGTTTCTGCCCGGATCGCTCTGAGCCAATCACAGCTATTAGAAATATTTATTGTTCACTGCTGCAGCTCATAGTGACGTCATTCATACAGTATGTCGTTTAAAAATATGAAAACGTGTAAAGTCACGAAGAAAAGCGAAATGTTGACGGATTTTTGCTTTTGGATTTTGAGATTAAAGTCAAAACAGTGAGATTTAAAGTTATTTTGATATTAAAATATGAATATTAAAAACCAAACAATTGTTGATGCAAAGGCTAAAAGTTTGAGTAATTCATACATTAATACAAAATACATATTAAAGTTATTGCTAAAAGTAAATAAACACAAACTGCATTTTGCATCCAGAGCGCTTCACAGCCTGTAAACAAGAAATACAAACAGTAAACACATTCAAAACAACATTAATAAAAAACTAGAGCGGTGACACAAACTGAATGATCTTTGAACCTTAAAACTTGTTAAAATTCCTCCTGGATCAAACGGCAGAATTGAGTTTCACAAGAAAACAAAAATAATGGAGTCTGTGTAAACGCTTAATTTGGTGCTCTTATTGTGAAGGTCAGAAGAAACTTCTGTGAGTTCTGTTTTTGTGGGAGCAATAAAAATCTTGTAGTTTACCTGGTTTAAACTCACTCAATAATATTAATATTATTATTAATATTATTATTGTTGTGTTTGTTGTTGTTGATGTTGATAACAACAACAACAACAATAATATTATTAATATTATTATTAATATTATTATTAATATTATGGAACAAACAGAGCAGCTGGCTTTGTCTCCTCAGGTTTAGTCTTATTTTGACAGAGTCCCTGTCGTCCTTGTAGGTTCATTACTACGAGGACGGAAACGTTCAGCTGGTGAGCCACAAGGAGGTTCAGGAGTCCATGTCCATTTCTGTGAGTAGAACCCAGCAGCTCCTGCATCGAGCTCTTTGAGTCATGTGGTCGTGGAGCACGTTCAAGTTTCTCTTTTCAACCAACCACAATAGAGACGTTTTTCTGTTTAAGGCTGAAGATGACGACTCTGAACCTTCATCTTCTCTTTTTCTTAGAACGAGGCTTCGACCGCGAAGGAGTTTGTGAAGATCATGGAGGCTGCAGAGAACGACTATCAGGTACGTCAGGAGGTGAAGCAGAGGGAGGCTTCACCTCAGTCTGGACGTGGAGCTGTTACTGCATCCTT
>JBBPBX010003279.1:4785-56943 GCA_038048925.1 Garcialebias charrua | reverse complement strand
TGAAATGCAAAAGATTCAGCTGAAAACTAGCTAAAGCCTTCGTGAAATGCTGAAAGATTCAGCTGAAAACTAAAGCCTTGACGAAATACTGAAAGATTCAGCTAAAAACTAAAGCCTTGACAAAATACTGAAAGATTCAACTGAAAACCAGCTAAAGTCCTTGTGAAATGCTGAAAGATTCAGCTGAAAACTAGCTAACGCCTTCGTGAAATGCTGAAAGATTCAGCTGAAAACTAGCTAACGCCTTCGTGAAATGCTGAAAGATTCAGCTGAAAACTAGCTAAAGCCTTCGTGAAATGATGAAAGATTCAACTGAAAACTAGCTAAAGTCTTTTTTAATACTGAAATATTCAGCTGAAAACTAGCTAAAGCCTTCCTGAAATGCAAAAGATTCAGCTGAAAACTAGCTAAAGCCTTCATGAAATGCTGAAAGATTCAGCTGAAAACTAAAGCCTTGACGAAATACTGAAAGATTCAGCTGAAAACTAAAGCCTTGACGAAATACTGAAAGATTCAGCTGAAAACTAGCTAATGCCTTCGTGAAATGCTGATTCAGCTGAAAACTAGCTAACGCCTTCGTGAAATGCTGAAAGATTCAGCTGAAAACTAGCTAAAGCCTTCATGAAATGCTGAAAGATTCAGCTGAAAACTAGCTAAAGCATTCCCGAAATGCTGAAAGATTAAGATGAAAACAAGCTAAAGCCTTTGTGAAATGCTGAGAGATTCAGCTGAAAACTAGCTAAAATCCTTGTGAAATGCTGAAAGATTCAGCTGAAAACTAAAGCCTTCGTGAAATGCTCAAAGATTCAGCTGAAAACTAGCTAAAGCCTTCCTGAAATGCTGAAAGATTCAGCTGAAAACTAGCTAACGCCTTCGCGAAATGCTGAAAGATTTAGATGAAAAGAAGCTAAAGCCTTCGTGAAATGCTGAAAGATTCAGCTGAAAAATAGCTAAAGCCTTCCTGAAATGCTGAAAGATTCAGCTGAAAACTAGCTAAAGCCTTCGTGAAATGCTGAAAGATTCAACTGAAAACTAGCTAACGTATTTTTGAAATACTGAAATATTCAGCTGAAAACTAGCTAAAGCCTTCCTGAAATGCAAAAGATTCAGCTGAAAACTAGCTAAACCCTTCCTGAAATGCTGAAAGATTCAGCTGAAACTAGCTAAAGCCTTCACCAAATGCTGAAAGATTCAGCTGAAAACTAACTAAAGCCTTCCTGAAATGCTGAAAGATTCAGCTAAAAACTAGCTAAAACCTTCACGAAATGCTGAAAGATTCAGCTGAAAACTAACTAAAGCCTTCCTGAAATGCTGAAAGATTCAGCTGAAAACTAGCTAACCTCTTAGCAAAATGCTGAAAGATTCGGCTGAAAACTAGCTAAAGCCTTCACGAAATGCTGAAAGATTCAGCTAAAAACTGGCTAAAGCCTTGTGAAATGCTGAAAGATTCAGCTGAAAACTAAAGCCTTCGTGAAATGCTCGAAAGATTCAGCTGAAAACTAGCTAACGCCTTCGCGAAATGCTGAAAGATTAAGATGAAAACAAGCTAAAGCCTTCGTGAAATGCTGAAAGATTCAGCTGAAAAATAGCTAAAGCCTTCCTGAAATGCTGAAAGATTCAGCTGAAAACTAAAGCCTTCGTGAAATGCTGAAAGATTCAGCTGAAAACTAGCTAAAGCCTTCCTGAAATGCTGAAAGATTCAGCTGAAAACTAGCTAAAGCATTCCCGAAATGCCGAAAGATTCAGCTGAAAACTAACGCCTTCACGAAATGCTGAAAGATTCAGCTGAAAACTAGCTAACGCCTTCGCGAAATGCTGAAAGATTAAGATGAAAACAAGCTAAAGCCTTCGCGAAATGCTGAAAGATTCAGCTGAAAACTAGCTAATGCCTTCGCGAAATGCTGAAAGATTTTGCTGAAAACTAGCTTGAGATTAAGCTGAAAACTGGCTAAAGCCTTCGTGAAGTGCTGAAAGATTCAGCTGAAAACTAAATAAAGCCTTCCTGAAATGCTGTAAGATTCAACTGAAAACTAGCTAAAGCCTTCCTGAAATGCTGATAGATTCAGCTGAAAACTAGCTAAAGCCTTCCTGAAATGCTGAAAGATTCAGCTGAAAACTAGCTAACGCCTTCGCGAAATGCTGAAAGATTAAGATGAAAACAAGCTAAAGCCTTCGCGAAATGCTGAAAGATTCAGCTGAAAACTAGCTAATGCCTTCGCGAAATGCTGAAAGATTTTGCTGAAAACTAGCTTGAGATTAAGCTGAAAACTGGCTAAAGCCTTCGTGAAGTGCTGAAAGATTCAGCTGAAAACTAAATAAAGCCTTCGTGAAATGCTGTAAGATTCAGCTGAAAACTAGCTAAAGCCTTCCTGAAATGCTGAAAGATTCAGCTGAAAACTAGCTAAAGCCTTCCTGAAATGCTGAAAGATTCAGCTGAAAACTAGCTAACACCTTCGCGAAATGCTGAAAGATTAAGATGAAAACAAGCTAAAGCCTTCGTGAAATGCTGAAAGATTCAGCTGAAAAATAGCTAAAGCCTTCCTGAAATGCTGAAAGATTCAGCTGAAAACTAAAGCCTTCGTGAAATGCTGAAAGATTCAGCTGAAAACTAGCTAAAGCCTTCCTGAAATGCTGAAAGATTCAGCTGAAAACTAGCTAAAGCATTCCCGAAATGCGAAAGATTCAGCTGAAAACTAAATAAAGCCTTCGTGAAATGCTGAAAGATTCAGCTGAAAACTAGCTAAAGCCTTCCTGAAATGCTGAAAGATTCAGCTGAAAACTAGCTAAAGCCTTCCTGAAATGCTGAAAGATTCAGCTGAAAACTAGCTAAAGCCTTCCTGAAATGCTGAAAGATTCAGCTGAAAACTAGCTAACACCTTCGCGAAATGCTGAAAGATTAAGATGAAAACAAGCTAAAGCCTTCGTGAAATGCTGAAAGATTCAGCTGAAAAATAGCTAAAGCCTTCCTGAAATGCTGAAAGATTCAGCTGAAAACTAAAGCCTTCGTGAAATGCTGAAAGATTCAGCTGAAAACTAGCTAAAGCCTTCCTGAAATGCTGAAAGATTCAGCTGAAAACTAGCTAAAGCCTTCCTGAAATGCTGAAAGATTCAGCTGAAAACTAGCTAACGCCTTCGCGAAATGCTGAAAGATTAAGATGAAAACAAGCTAAAGCCTTCGTGAAATGCTGAAAGATTCAGCTGAAAAATAGCTAAAGCCTTCCTGAAATGCTGAAAGATTCAGCTGAAAACTAAAGCCTTCGTGAAATGCTGAAAGATTCAGCTGAAAACTAGCTAAAGCCTTCCTGAAATGCTGAAAGATTCAGCTGAAAACTAGCTAAAGCATTCCCGAAATGCCGAAAGATTCAGCTGAAAACTAACGCCTTCACGAAATGCTGAAAGATTCAGCTGAAAACTAGCTAACGCCTTTGCGAAATGCTGAAAGATTAAGATGAAAACAAGCTAAAGCCTTCGCGAAATGCTGAAAGATTCAGCTGAAAACTAGCTAATGCCTTCGCGAAATGCTGAAAGATTTTGCTGAAAACTAGCTTGAGATTAAGCTGAAAACTGGCTAAAGCCTTCGTGAAGTGCTGAAAGATTCAGCTGAAAACTAAATAAAGCCTTCGTGAAATGCTGAAAGATTCAACTGAAAACTAGCTAAAGCCTTCCTGAAATGCTGATAGATTCAGCTGAAAACTAGCTAAAGCCTTCCTGAAATGCTGAAAGATTCAGCTGAAACTAGATAAAGTCTTTGTGAAATGCTGAAAGATTCAGCAGAAAACTAAAGCCTTCACGAAATGCTGAAAGATTCAGCTGAAAACTAACTAAAGCCTTCCTGAAATGCTGAAAGATTCAGCTGAAAACTAGCTAAAGCCTTCGTGAAATGCTGAAAGATTCAACTGAAAACTAGCTAACGTATTTTTGAAATACTGAAATATTCAGCTGAAAACTAGCTAAAGCCTTCCTGAAATGCAAAAGATTCAGCTGAAAACTAGCTAAACCCTTCCTGAAATGCTGAAAGATTCAGCTGAAACTAGCTAAAGCCTTCACCAAATGCTGAAAGATTCAGCTGAAAACTAACTAAAGCCTTCACGAAATGCTGAAAGATTCAGCTGAAAACTAACTAAAGCCTTCCTGAAATGCTGAAAGATTCAGCTGAAAACTAGCTAACCTCTTAGCAAAATGCTGAAAGATTCGGCTGAAAACTAGCTAAAGCCTTAACGAAATGCTGAAAGATTCAGCTAAAAACTGGCTAAAGCCTTCGCGAAATGCTGAAAGATTCAGCTGAAAACTAGCTAAAGCCTTTGTGAAATGCTGAAAGATTCAACTGAAAACTAGCTAAAGACTTTGTGAAATGCTGAAAGATTCAGCTGAAAACTAGATAAAGGTTTCGTGAAATGCTGAAAGATTCAACTGAAAACTAGCTAAAGCCTTCCTGAAATGCAAAAGATTCAGCTGAAAACTAGCTAAAGCCTTCGTGAAATGATGAAAGATTCAGCTGAAAACTAAAGCCTTGACGAAATACTGAAAGATTCAGCTGAAAACTAAAGCCTTGACAAAATACTGAAAGATTCAGCTGAATCTAGCTAAAGACCTTGTGAAATGCTGAAAGATTCAGCTGAAAACTAGCTAACGCCTTCGTGAAATGCTGAAAGATTGAGCTGAAAACTAGCTAACGCCTTCGTGAAATGCTGAAAGATTCAGCTGAAAACTAGCTAAAGCCTTCCTGAAATGCTGAAAGATTCAGCTGAAAACTAGCTAAAGCATTCCCGAAATGCTGAAAGATTAAGATGAAAACAAGCTAAAGCCTTTGTGAAATGCTGAGAGATTCAGCTGAAAACCAGCTAAAATCCTTGTGAAATGCTGAAAGATTCAGCTGAAAACTAAAGCTTTCGTGAAATGCTCAAAGATTCAGCTGAAAACTAGCTAAAGCCTTCCTGAAATGCTGAAAGATTCAGCTGAAACTAGATAAATTCTTTGTGAAATGCTGAAAGATTCAGCAGAAAACTAAAGCCTTCACGAAATGCTGAAAGATTCAGCTGAAAACTAACTAAAGTCTTCCTGAAATGCTGAAAGATTCAGCTGAAAACTAGCTAAAGCCTTCGTGAAATGCTGAAAGATTCAACTGAAAACTAGCTAACGTATTTTTGAAATACTGAAATATTCAGCTGAAAACTAGCTAAAGCCTTCCTGAAATGCAAAAGATTCAGCTGAAAACTAGCTAAACCCTTCCTGAAATGCTGAAAGATTCAGCTGAAACTAGCTAAAGCCTTCACCAAATGCTGAAAGATTCAGCTGAAAACTAACTAAAGCCTTCCTGAAATGCTGAAAGATTCAGCTAAAAACTAGCTAAAACCTTCACGAAATGCTGAAAGATTCAGCTGAAAACTAACTAAAGCCTTCCTGAAATGCTGAAAGATTCAGCTGAAAACTAGCTAACCTCTTAGCAAAATGCTGAAAGATTCGGCTGAAAACTAGCTAAAGCCTTCACGAAATGCTGAAAGATTCAGCTAAAAACTGGCTAAAGCCTTCGCGAAATGCTGAAAGATTCAGCTGAAAACTAGCTAAAGCCTTTGTGAAATGCTGAAAGATTCAACTGAAAACTAGCTAAAGACTTCGTGAAATGCTGAAAGATTCAGCTGAAAACTAGATAAAGGTTTCGTGAAATGCTGAAAGATTCAACTGAAAACTAGCTAAAGCCTTCCTGAAATGCTGAAAGATTCAGCTGAAACTAGCTAAAGTCTTTGTGAAATGCTGAAAGATTCAGCAGAAAACTAGCTAAAGCCTTCACGAAATGCTGAAAGATTCAGCAGAAAACTAGCTAAAGCCTTCACGAAATGCTGAAAGATTCAGCTGAAAACTAGCTAAAGCCTTCCTGAAATGCAAAAGATTCAGCTGAAAACTAGCTAAACCCTTCCTGAAATGCTGAAAGATTCAGCTGAAACTAGCTTAAGTCTTTCTGAAATGCTGAAAGATTCAGCTGTAAACTGGCTAAAGCCTTCACGAAATGCTGAAAGATTCAGCTGGAAACTAACTAAAGCCTTCCTGAAATGCTGAAAGATTAAGCTGAAACTAGCTAATGCCTTCGCGAAATGCTGAAAGATTTTGCTGAAAACTACCTTGAGATTAAGCTGAAAACTAGCTAAAGCCTTTGTGAAGTGCTGAAAGATTCAGCTGAAAACTAGCTAAAGCCTTCGTAAAATGCTGAAAGATTCAACTGAAAACTAGCTAAAGCCTTCTTGAAATGCTGATAGATTCAGCTGAAAACTAGCTAAAGCCTTCCTGAAATGCTGAAAGATTCAGCTGAAAACTAGCTAAAGCCTTCCTGAAATGCTGAAAGATTCAGCTGAATCTAGCTAAAGTCTTTGTGAAATGCTGAAAGATTCAGCAGAAAACTAGCTAAAGCCTTCCTGAAATGCTGAAAGATTCAGCTGAAAACTAGCTAAAGCCTTCGTGAAATGCTGAAAGATTCAACTGAAAACTAGCTAAAGTCTTTTTGAAATACTGAAATATTCAGCTGAAAACTAGCTAAAGCCTTCCTGAAATGCTGAAAAATTCAGCTGAAAACTAGCTAAAGCCTTCGAGAAATGATGAAAGATTCAACTGAAAACTAGCTAAAGTCTTTTTGAAATACTGAAATATTCAGCTGAAAACTAGCTAAAGCCTTCCTGAAATGCAAAAGATTCAGCTGAAAACTAGCTAAAGCCTTCGTGAAATGCTGAAAGATTCAGCTGAAAACTAAAGCCTTGATGAAATACTGAAAGATTCAGCTGAAAACTAAAGCCTTGACGAAATACTGAAAGATTCAGCTGAAAACCAGCTAAAGTCCTTGTGAAATGCTGAAAGATTCAGCTGAAAACTAGCTAACGCCTTCGTGAAATGCTGATTCAGCTGAAAACTAGCTAACGCCTTCGTGAAATGCTGAAAGATTCAGCTGAAAACTAGCTAAAGCCTTCCTGAAATGCTGAAAGATTCAGCTTAAAACTAGCTAAAGCATTCCCGAAATGCTGAAAGATTAAGATGAAAACAAGCTAAAGCCTTCGTGAAATGCTGAGATTCAGCTGAAAACTAGCTAAAATCCTTGTGAAATGCTGAAAGATTCAGCTGAAAACTAAAGCCTTCGTGAAATGCTGAAAGATTCAGCTGGAAACTAGCTAAAGCCTTCCTGAAATGCTGAAAGATTCAGCTGAAAACTAGCTAACGCCTTCGCGAAATGCTGAAAGATTAAGATGAAAACAAGCTAAAGCCTTCGTGAAATGCTGAAAGATTCAGCTGAAAAATAGCTAAAGCCTTCCTGAAATGCTGAAAGATTCAGCTGAAAAATAGCTAAAGCATTCCCGAAATGCTGAAAGATTAAGATGAAAACAAGCTAAAGCCTTCGCGAAATGCTGAAAGATTCAGCTGAAAACTAGCTAAAGTCCTTGTGAAATGCTGAAAGATTCAGCTGAAAACTAAAGCCTTCGTGAAATGCTGAAAGATTCAGCTGAAAACTAGCTAAAGCCTTCCTGAAATGCTGAAAGATTCAGCTGAAAACTAGCTAAAGCATTCCCGAAATGCCGAAAGATTCAGCTGAAAACTAACGCCTTCGCGAAATGCTGAAAGATTCAGCTGAAAACTAGCTAACGCCTTCGCGAAATGCTGAAAGATTAAGATGAAAACAAGCTAAAGCCTTCGCGAAATGCTGAAAGATTCAGCTGAAAACTAGCTAATGCCTTCGCGAAATGCTGAAAGATTTTGCTATAAACTAGCTTGAGATTAAGTTGAAAACTGGCTAAAGCCTTCGTGAAGTGCTGAAAGATTCAGCTGAAAACTAAATAAAACTCTTCGTGAAATGCTGAAAGATTCAACTGAAACCTAGCTAAAGCCTTCCTGAAATGCTGATAGATTCAGCTGAAAACTAGCTAAAGCCTTCCTGAAATGCTGAAAGATTCAGCTGAAAACTAGCTAAAGCATTCCCGAAATGCCGAAAGATTCAGCTGAAAACTAACGCCTTCGCGAAATGCTGAAAGATTCAGCTGAAAACTAGCTAACGCCTTCGCGAAATGCTGAAAGATTAAGATGAAAACAAGCTAAAGCCTTCGCGAAATGCTGAAAGATTCAGCTGAAAACTAGCTAAAGCCTTCCTGAAATGCTGAAAGATTCAGCTGAAAACTAGCTAAAGCATTCCCGAAATGCTGAAAGATTAAGATGAAAGCAAGCTAAAGCCTTCACGAAATGCTGAAAGATTCAGCTGAAAAGTAGCTAAAGTCCTTGTGAAATGCTGAAAGATTCAGCTGAAAACTAAAGCCTTCGTGAAATGCTGAAAGATTCAACTGAAAACTAGCTAAAGCCTTCCTGAAATGCTGAAAGATTCAGCTGAAAACTAGCTAAAGCATTCCCAAAATGCCGAAAGATTCAGCTGAAAACTAACGCCTTTGCGAAATGCTGAAAGATTCAGCTGAAAACTAGCTAACGCCTTCGCGAAATGCTGAAAGATTAAGATGAAAACAAGCTAAAGCCTTCGCGAAATGCTGAAAGATTCAGCTGAAAACTAGCTAATGCCTTCGCGAAATGCTGAAAGATTAAGATGAAAACAAGCTAAAGCCTTCGTGAAGTGCTGAAAGATTCAGCTGAAAACTAAATAAAGCCTTCGTGAAATGCTGAAAGATTCAACTGAAAACTAGCTAAAGCCTTCCTGAAATGCTGATAGATTCAGCTGAAAACTAACTAAAGCCTTCCTGAAATGCTGAAAGATTCAGCTGAAACTAGATAGTCTTTGTGAAATGCTGAAAGATTCAGCAGAAAACTAACTAAAGCCTTCCTGAAATGCTGATTCAGCTGAAAACTAGCTAAAGCCTTCGTGAAATGCTGAAAGATTCAACTGAAAACTAGCTAAAGCCTTCCTGAAATGCAAAAGATTCAGCTGAAAACTAGCTAAACCCTTCCTGAAATGCTGAAAGATTCAGCTGAAACTAGCTAAATCCTTCACCAAATGCTGAAAGATTCAGCTGAAAACTAACTAAAGCCTTCCTGAAATGCTGATTCAGCTGAAAACTAGCTAAAGCCTTCGTGAAATGCTGAAAGATTCAACTGAAAACTAGCTAACGTATTTTTGAAATACTGAAATATTCAGCTGAAAACTAGCTAAAGCCTTCCTGAAATGCAAAAGATTCAGCTGAAAACTAGCTAAACCCTTCCTGAAATGCTGAAAGATTCAGCTGAAACTAGCTAAATCCTTCACCAAATGCTGAAAGATTCAGCTGAAAACCAACTAAAGCCTTCCTGAAATGCTGAAAGATTTTGCTGAAAACTAGCTAGAGATTAAGCTGAAAACTGGCTAAAGCCTTCGTGAAGTGCTGAAAGATTCAGCTGAAAACTAAATAAAGCCTTCGTGAAATGCTGAAAGATTCAACTGAAAACTAGCTAAAGCCTTCCTGAAATGCTGATAGATTCAGCTGAAAACTAGCTAAAGCCTTCCTGAAATGCTGAAAGATTCAGCTGAAAACTAGCTAAAGCATTCCCGAAATGCCGAAAGATTCAGCTGAAAACTAACGCCTTTGCGAAATGCTGAAAGATTCAGCTGAAAACTAGCTAACGCCTTCGCGAAATGCTGAAAGATTAAGATGAAAACAAGCTAAAGCCTTCGCGAAATGCTGAAAGATTCAGCTGAAAACTAGCTAAAGCCTTCCTGAAATGCTGAAAGATTCAGCTGAAAACTAGCTAAAGCATTCCCGAAATGCTGAAAGATTAAGATGAAAACAAGCTAAAGCCTTCGTGAAATGCTGAAAGATTCAGCTGAAAACTAGCTAATGTCCTTGTGAAATGCTGAAAGATTCAGCTGAAAACTAAAGCCTTTGTGAAATGCTGAAAGATTCAGCTGAAAACTAGCTAAAGCCTTCCTGAAATGCTGAAAGATTCAGCTGAAAACTAGCTAAAGCATTCCCGAAATGCCGAAAGATTCAGCTGAAAACTAACGCCTTTGCGAAATGCTGAAAGATTCAGCTGAAAACTAGCTAACGCCTTTGCGAAATGCTGAAAGATTAAGATGAAAACAAGCTAAAGCCTTCGCGAAATGCTGAAAGATTCAGCTGAAAACTAGCTAATGCCTTCGCGAAATGCTGAAAGATTTTGCTGAAAACTAGCTTGAGATTAAGCTGAAAACTGGCTAAAGCCTTCGTGAAGTGCTGAAAGATTCAGCTGAAAACTAAATAAAGCCTTCGTGAAATGCTGAAAGATTCAACTGAAAACTAGCTAAAGCCTTCCTGAAATGCTGATAGATTCAGCTGAAAACTAGCTAAAGCCTTCCTGAAATGCTGAAAGATTCAGCTGAAACTAGATAAAGTCTTTGTGAAATGCTGAAAGATTCAGCAGAAAACTAAAGCCTTCACGAAATGCTGAAAGATTCAGCTGAAAACTAACTAAAGCCTTCCTGAAATGCTGAAAGATTCAGCTGAAAACTAGCTAAAGCCTTCATGAAATGCTGAAAGATTCAACTGAAAACTAGCTAACGTATTTTTGAAATACTGAAATATTCAGCTGAAAACTAGCTAAAGCCTTCCTGAAATGCAAAAGATTCAGCTGAAAACTAGCTAAACCCTTCCTGAAATGCTGAAAGATTCAGCTGAAACTAGCTAAAGCCTTCCTGAAATGCTGAAAGATTCAGCTGAAACTAGCTAAAGCCTTCCTGAAATGCTGAAAGATTCAGCTGAAAACTAGCTAAAGCCTTCACGAAATGCTGAAAGATTCAGCTGAAAACTAGCTAAAGCCTTCCTGAAATGCTGAAAGATTCAGCTGAAAACTAGCTAAAGCCTTCGTGAAATGCTGAAAGATTCAACTGAAAACTAGCTAACGTATTTTTGAAATACTGAAATATTCAGCTGAAAACTAGCTAAACCCTTCCTGAAATGCAAAAGATTCAGCTGAAAACTAGCTAAACCCTTCCTGAAATGCTGAAAGATTCAGCTGAAACTAGCTAAAGCCTTCACCAAATGCTGAAAGATTCAGCTGAAAACTAGCTAAAGCCTTCCTGAAATGCTGAAAGATTCAGCTAAAAACTAGCTAAAACCTTCACGAAATGCTGAAAGATTCAGCTGAAAACTAGCTAACCTCTTAGCAAAATGCTGAAAGATTCGGCTGAAAACTAGCTAAAGCCTTCACGAAATGCTGAAAGATTCAGCTGAAACTAGCTAAAGTCTTTGTGAAATGCTGAAAGATTCAACTGAAAACTAGCTAAAGCCTTCCTGAAATACTGAAAGATTCAGCTGAAACTAGCTAAAGTCTTTGTGAAATGCTGAAAGATTCAGCAGAAAACTAGCTAAAGCCTTCACGAAATGCTGAAAGATTCAGCTGAAAACTAGCTAAAGCCTTCCTGAAATGCAAAAGATTCAGCTGAAAACTAGCTAAACCCTTCCTGAAATGCTGAAAGATTCAGCTGAAACTAGCTAAAGTCTTTCTGAAATGCTGAAAGATTCAGCTGAAAACTGGCTAAAGCCTTCACGAAATGCTGAAAGATTCAGCTGGAAACTAACTAAAGCCTTCCTGAAATGCTGAAAGATTAAGCTGAAACTAGCTAATGCCTTCGCGAAATGCTGAAAGATTTTGCTGAAAACTACCTTGAGATTAAGCTGAAAACTAGCTAAAGCTTTTGTGAAGTGCTGAAAGATTCAGCTGAAAACTAGCTAAAGCCTTCGTAAAATGCTGAAAGATTCAACTGAAAACTAGCTAAAGCCTTCCTGAAATGCTGATAGATTCAGCTGAAAACTAGCTAAAGCCTTCCTGAAATGCTGAAAGATTCAGCTGAAAACTATCTAAAGCCTTCCTGAAATTCTGAAAGATTCAGCTGAAAACTAGCTAAAGCCTTCCTGAAATGCAAAAGATTCAGCTGAAAACTTGCTAAAGCCTTCGTGAAATGCTGAAAGATTCAGCTGAAAACTAAAGCCTTGACGAAATACTGAAAGATTCAGCTGAAAACTAAAGCCTTGACGAAATACTGAAAGATTCAACTGAAAACCGGCTAAAGTCCTTGTGAAATGCTGAAAGATTCAGCTGAAAACTAGCTAACGCCTTCGTGAAATGCTGAAAGATTCAGCTGAAAACTAGCTAACGCCTTCGTGAAATGCTGAAAGATTCAGCTGAAAACTAGCTAAAGCCTTCGTGAAATGATGAAAGATTCAACTGAAAACTAGCTAAAGTCTTTTTGAAATACTGAAATATTCAGCTGAAAACTAGCTAAAGCCTTCCTGAAATGCAAAAGATTCAGCTGAAAACTAGCTAAAGCCTTCATGAAATGCTGAAAGATTCAGCTGAAAACTAAAGCCTTGATGAAATACTGAAAGATTCAGCTGAAAACTAAAGCCTTGACGAAATACTGAAAGATTCAGCTGAAAACCAGCTAAAGTCCTTGTGAAATGCTGAAAGATTCAGCTGAAAACTAGCTAACGCCTTCGTGAAATGCTGATTCAGCTGAAAACTAGCTAACGCCTTCGTGAAATGCTGAAAGATTCAGCTGAAAACTAGCTAAAGCCTTCCTGAAATGCTGAAAGATTCAGCTTAAAACTAGCTAAAGCATTCCCGAAATGCTGAAAGATTAAGATGAAAACAAGCTAAAGCCTTCGTGAAATGCTGAGATTCAGCTGAAAACTAGCTAAAATCCTTGTGAAATGCTGAAAGATTCAGCTGAAAACTAAAGCCTTCGTGAAATGCTGAAAGATTCAGCTGGAAACTAGCTAAAGCCTTCCTGAAATGCTGAAAGATTCAGCTGAAAACTAGCTAACGCCTTCGCGAAATGCTGAAAGATTAAGATGAAAACAAGCTAAAGCCTTCGTGAAATGCTGAAAGATTCAGCTGAAAAATAGCTAAAGCCTTCCTGAAATGCTGAAAGATTCAGCTGAAAAATAGCTAAAGCATTCCCGAAATGCTGAAAGATTAAGATGAAAACAAGCTAAAGCCTTCGCGAAATGCTGAAAGATTCAGCTGAAAACTAGCTAAAGTCCTTGTGAAATGCTGAAAGATTCAGCTGAAAACTAAAGCCTTCGTGAAATGCTGAAAGATTCAGCTGAAAACTAGCTAAAGCCTTCCTGAAATGCTGAAAGATTCAGCTGAAAACTAGCTAAAGCATTCCCGAAATGCCGAAAGATTCAGCTGAAAACTAACGCCTTCGCGAAATGCTGAAAGATTCAGCTGAAAACTAGCTAACGCCTTCGCGAAATGCTGAAAGATTAAGATGAAAACAAGCTAAAGCCTTCGCGAAATGCTGAAAGATTCAGCTGAAAACTAGCTAATGCCTTCGCGAAATGCTGAAAGATTTTGCTATAAACTAGCTTGAGATTAAGTTGAAAACTGGCTAAAGCCTTCGTGAAGTGCTGAAAGATTCAGCTGAAAACTAAATAAAACTCTTCGTGAAATGCTGAAAGATTCAACTGAAACCTAGCTAAAGCCTTCCTGAAATGCTGATAGATTCAGCTGAAAACTAGCTAAAGCCTTCGTGAAATGCTGAAAGATTCAGCTGAAAACTAGCTAATGTCCTTGTGAAATGCTGAAAGATTCAGCTGAAAACTAAAGCCTTTGTGAAATGCTGAAAGATTCAGCTGAAAACTAGCTAAAGCCTTCCTGAAATGCTGAAAGATTCAGCTGAAAACTAGCTAAAGCATTCCCGAAATGCCGAAAGATTC
Organism: Garcialebias charrua; assembly: GCA_038048925.1. Taxonomy (NCBI): domain Eukaryota; kingdom Metazoa; phylum Chordata; class Actinopteri; order Cyprinodontiformes; family Rivulidae; genus Garcialebias; species Garcialebias charrua. The sequence continues at coordinate 43,297 of JBBPBX010003279.1, read as the reverse complement.
AGCTGAAAACTAACGCCTTTGCGAAATGCTGAAAGATTCAGCTGAAAACTAGCTAACGCCTTTGCGAAATGCTGAAAGATTAAGATGAAAACAAGCTAAAGCCTTCGCGAAATGCTGAAAGATTCAGCTGAAAACTAGCTAATGCCTTCGCGAAATGCTGAAAGATTTTGCTGAAAACTAGCTTGAGATTAAGCTGAAAACTGGCTAAAGCCTTCGTGAAGTGCTGAAAGATTCAGCTGAAAACTAAATAAAGCCTTCGTGAAATGCTGAAAGATTCAACTGAAAACTAGCTAAAGCCTTCCTGAAATGCTGATAGATTCAGCTGAAAACTAGCTAAAGCCTTCCTGAAATGCTGAAAGATTCAGCTGAAACTAGATAAAGTCTTTGTGAAATGCTGAAAGATTCAGCAGAAAACTAAAGCCTTCACGAAATGCTGAAAGATTCAGCTGAAAACTAACTAAAGCCTTCCTGAAATGCTGAAAGATTCAGCTGAAAACTAGCTAAAGCCTTCGTGAAATGCTGAAAGATTCAACTGAAAACTAGCTAACGTATTTTTGAAATACTGAAATATTCAGCTGAAAACTAGCTAAAGCCTTCCTGAAATGCAAAAGATTCAGCTGAAAACTAGCTAAACCCTTCCTGAAATGCTGAAAGATTCAGCTGAAACTAGCTAAAGCCTTCCTGAAATGCTGAAAGATTCAGCTGAAACTAGCTAAAGCCTTCCTGAAATGCTGAAAGATTCAGCTGAAAACTAGCTAAAGCCTTCACGAAATGCTGAAAGATTCAGCTGAAAACTAGCTAAAGCCTTCCTGAAATGCTGAAAGATTCAGCTGAAAACTAGCTAAAGCCTTCGTGAAATGCTGAAAGATTCAACTGAAAACTAGCTAACGTATTTTTGAAATACTGAAATATTCAGCTGAAAACTAGCTAAACCCTTCCTGAAATGCAAAAGATTCAGCTGAAAACTAGCTAAACCCTTCCTGAAATGCTGAAAGATTCAGCTGAAACTAGCTAAAGCCTTCACCAAATGCTGAAAGATTCAGCTGAAAACTAGCTAAAGCCTTCCTGAAATGCTGAAAGATTCAGCTAAAAACTAGCTAAAACCTTCACGAAATGCTGAAAGATTCAGCTAAAAACTAGCTAAAACCTTCACGAAATGCTGAAAGATTCAGCTGAAAACTAGCTAACCTCTTAGCAAAATGCTGAAAGATTCGGCTGAAAACTAGCTAAAGCCTTCACGAAATGCTGAAAGATTCAGCTGAAACTAGCTAAAGTCTTTGTGAAATGCTGAAAGATTCAACTGAAAACTAGCTAAAGCCTTCCTGAAATACTGAAAGATTCAGCTGAAACTAGCTAAAGTCTTTGTGAAATGCTGAAAGATTCAGCAGAAAACTAGCTAAAGCCTTCACGAAATGCTGAAAGATTCAGCTGAAAACTAGCTAAAGCCTTCCTGAAATGCAAAAGATTCAGCTGAAAACTAGCTAAACCCTTCCTGAAATGCTGAAAGATTCAGCTGAAACTAGCTAAAGTCTTTCTGAAATGCTGAAAGATTCAGCTGAAAACTGGCTAAAGCCTTCACGAAATGCTGAAAGATTCAGCTGGAAACTAACTAAAGCCTTCCTGAAATGCTGAAAGATTAAGCTGAAACTAGCTAATGCCTTCGCGAAATGCTGAAAGATTTTGCTGAAAACTACCTTGAGATTAAGCTGAAAACTAGCTAAAGCTTTTGTGAAGTGCTGAAAGATTCAGCTGAAAACTAGCTAAAGCCTTCGTAAAATGCTGAAAGATTCAACTGAAAACTAGCTAAAGCCTTCCTGAAATGCTGATAGATTCAGCTGAAAACTAGCTAAAGCCTTCCTGAAATGCTGAAAGATTCAGCTGAAAACTATCTAAAGCCTTCCTGAAATTCTGAAAGATTCAGCTGAAAACTAGCTAAAGCCTTCCTGAAATGCAAAAGATTCAGCTGAAAACTTGCTAAAGCCTTCGTGAAATGCTGAAAGATTCAGCTGAAAACTAAAGCCTTGACGAAATACTGAAAGATTCAGCTGAAAACTAAAGCCTTGACGAAATACTGAAAGATTCAACTGAAAACCGGCTAAAGTCCTTGTGAAATGCTGAAAGATTCAGCTGAAAACTAGCTAACGCCTTCGTGAAATGCTGAAAGATTCAGCTGAAAACTAGCTAACGCCTTCGTGAAATGCTGAAAGATTCAGCTGAAAACTAGCTAAAGCCTTCGTGAAATGATGAAAGATTCAACTGAAAACTAGCTAAAGTCTTTTTGAAATACTGAAATATTCAGCTGAAAACTAGCTAAAGCCTTCCTGAAATGCAAAAGATTCAGCTGAAAACTAGCTAAAGCCTTCATGAAATGCTGAAAGATTCAGCTGAAAACTAAAGCCTTGATGAAATACTGAAAGATTCAGCTGAAAACTAAAGCCTTGACGAAATACTGAAAGATTCAGCTGAAAACCAGCTAAAGTCCTTGTGAAATGCTGAAAGATTCAGCTGAAAACTAGCTAACGCCTTCGTGAAATGCTGATTCAGCTGAAAACTAGCTAACGCCTTCGTGAAATGCTGAAAGATTCAGCTGAAAACTAGCTAAAGCCTTCCTGAAATGCTGAAAGATTCAGCTTAAAACTAGCTAAAGCATTCCCGAAATGCTGAAAGATTAAGATGAAAACAAGCTAAAGCCTTCGTGAAATGCTGAGATTCAGCTGAAAACTAGCTAAAATCCTTGTGAAATGCTGAAAGATTCAGCTGAAAACTAAAGCCTTCGTGAAATGCTGAAAGATTCAGCTGGAAACTAGCTAAAGCCTTCCTGAAATGCTGAAAGATTCAGCTGAAAACTAGCTAACGCCTTCGCGAAATGCTGAAAGATTAAGATGAAAACAAGCTAAAGCCTTCGTGAAATGCTGAAAGATTCAGCTGAAAAATAGCTAAAGCCTTCCTGAAATGCTGAAAGATTCAGCTGAAAAATAGCTAAAGCATTCCCGAAATGCTGAAAGATTAAGATGAAAACAAGCTAAAGCCTTCGCGAAATGCTGAAAGATTCAGCTGAAAACTAGCTAAAGTCCTTGTGAAATGCTGAAAGATTCAGCTGAAAACTAAAGCCTTCGTGAAATGCTGAAAGATTCAGCTGAAAACTAGCTAAAGCCTTCCTGAAATGCTGAAAGATTCAGCTGAAAACTAGCTAAAGCATTCCCGAAATGCCGAAAGATTCAGCTGAAAACTAACGCCTTCGCGAAATGCTGAAAGATTCAGCTGAAAACTAGCTAACGCCTTCGCGAAATGCTGAAAGATTAAGATGAAAACAAGCTAAAGCCTTCGCGAAATGCTGAAAGATTCAGCTGAAAACTAGCTAATGCCTTCGCGAAATGCTGAAAGATTTTGCTATAAACTAGCTTGAGATTAAGTTGAAAACTGGCTAAAGCCTTCGTGAAGTGCTGAAAGATTCAGCTGAAAACTAAATAAAACTCTTCGTGAAATGCTGAAAGATTCAACTGAAACCTAGCTAAAGCCTTCCTGAAATGCTGATAGATTCAGCTGAAAACTAGCTAAAGCCTTCCTGAAATGCTGAAAGATTCAGCTGAAAACTAGCTAAAGCATTCCCGAAATGCCGAAAGATTCAGCTGAAAACTAACGCCTTCGCGAAATGCTGAAAGATTCAGCTGAAAACTAGCTAACGCCTTCGCGAAATGCTGAAAGATTAAGATGAAAACAAGCTAAAGCCTTCGCGAAATGCTGAAAGATTCAGCTGAAAACTAGCTAAAGCCTTCCTGAAATGCTGAAAGATTCAGCTGAAAACTAGCTAAAGCATTCCCGAAATGCTGAAAGATTAAGATGAAAGCAAGCTAAAGCCTTCACGAAATGCTGAAAGATTCAGCTGAAAAGTAGCTAAAGTCCTTGTGAAATGCTGAAAGATTCAGCTGAAAACTAAAGCCTTCGTGAAATGCTGAAAGATTCAACTGAAAACTAGCTAAAGCCTTCCTGAAATGCTGAAAGATTCAGCTGAAAACTAGCTAAAGCATTCCCAAAATGCCGAAAGATTCAGCTGAAAACTAACGCCTTTGCGAAATGCTGAAAGATTCAGCTGAAAACTAGCTAACGCCTTCGCGAAATGCTGAAAGATTAAGATGAAAACAAGCTAAAGCCTTCGCGAAATGCTGAAAGATTCAGCTGAAAACTAGCTAATGCCTTCGCGAAATGCTGAAAGATTAAGATGAAAACAAGCTAAAGCCTTCGTGAAGTGCTGAAAGATTCAGCTGAAAACTAAATAAAGCCTTCGTGAAATGCTGAAAGATTCAACTGAAAACTAGCTAAAGCCTTCCTGAAATGCTGATAGATTCAGCTGAAAACTAACTAAAGCCTTCCTGAAATGCTGAAAGATTCAGCTGAAACTAGATAGTCTTTGTGAAATGCTGAAAGATTCAGCAGAAAACTAACTAAAGCCTTCCTGAAATGCTGATTCAGCTGAAAACTAGCTAAAGCCTTCGTGAAATGCTGAAAGATTCAACTGAAAACTAGCTAAAGCCTTCCTGAAATGCAAAAGATTCAGCTGAAAACTAGCTAAACCCTTCCTGAAATGCTGAAAGATTCAGCTGAAACTAGCTAAATCCTTCACCAAATGCTGAAAGATTCAGCTGAAAACTAACTAAAGCCTTCCTGAAATGCTGATTCAGCTGAAAACTAGCTAAAGCCTTCGTGAAATGCTGAAAGATTCAACTGAAAACTAGCTAACGTATTTTTGAAATACTGAAATATTCAGCTGAAAACTAGCTAAAGCCTTCCTGAAATGCAAAAGATTCAGCTGAAAACTAGCTAAACCCTTCCTGAAATGCTGAAAGATTCAGCTGAAACTAGCTAAATCCTTCACCAAATGCTGAAAGATTCAGCTGAAAACTAACTAAAGCCTTCCTGAAATGCTGAAAGATTTTGCTGAAAACTAGCTTGAGATTAAGCTGAAAACTGGCTAAAGCCTTCGTGAAGTGCTGAAAGATTCAGCTGAAAACTAAATAAAGCCTTCGTGAAATGCTGAAAGATTCAACTGAAAACTAGCTAAAGCCTTCCTGAAATGCTGATAGATTCAGCTGAAAACTAGCTAAAGCCTTCCTGAAATGCTGAAAGATTCAGCTGAAAACTAGCTAAAGCATTCCCGAAATGCCGAAAGATTCAGCTGAAAACTAACGCCTTCGCGAAATGCTGAAAGATTCAGCTGAAAACTAGCTAACGCCTTCGCGAAATGCTGAAAGATTAAGATGAAAACAAGCTAAAGCCTTCGCGAAATGCTGAAAGATTCAGCTGAAAACTAGCTAAAGCCTTCCTGAAATGCTGAAAGATTCAGCTGAAAACTAGCTAAAGCATTCCCGAAATGCTGAAAGATTAAGATGAAAACAAGCTAAAGCCTTCGTGAAATGCTGAAAGATTCAGCTGAAAACTAGCTAATGTCCTTGTGAAATGCTGAAAGATTCAGCTGAAAACTAAAGCCTTTGTGAAATGCTGAAAGATTCAGCTGAAAACTAGCTAAAGCCTTCCTGAAATGCTGAAAGATTCAGCTGAAAACTAGCTAAAGCATTCCCGAAATGCCGAAAGATTCAGCTGAAAACTAACGCCTTTGCGAAATGCTGAAAGATTCAGCTGAAAACTAGCTAACGCCTTTGCGAAATGCTGAAAGATTAAGATGAAAACAAGCTAAAGCCTTCGCGAAATGCTGAAAGATTCAGCTGAAAACTAGCTAATGCCTTCGCGAAATGCTGAAAGATTTTGCTGAAAACTAGCTTGAGATTAAGCTGAAAACTGGCTAAAGCCTTCGTGAAGTGCTGAAAGATTCAGCTGAAAACTAAATAAAGCCTTCGTGAAATGCTGAAAGATTCAACTGAAAACTAGCTAAAGCCTTCCTGAAATGCTGATAGATTCAGCTGAAAACTAGCTAAAGCCTTCCTGAAATGCTGAAAGATTCAGCTGAAACTAGATAGAGTCTTTGTGAAATGCTGAAAGATTCAGCAGAAAACTAAAGCCTTCACGAAATGCTGAAAGATTCAGCTGAAAACTAACTAAAGCCTTCCTGAAATGCTGAAAGATTCAGCTGAAAACTAGCTAAAGCCTTCGTGAAATGCTGAAAGATTCAACTGAAAACTAGCTAACGTATTTTTGAAATACTGAAATATTCAGCTGAAAACTAGCTAAAGCCTTCCTGAAATGCAAAAGATTCAGCTGAAAACTAGCTAAACCCTTCCTGAAATGCTGAAAGATTCAGCTGAAACTAGCTAAATCCTTCACCAAATGCTGAAAGATTCAGCTGAAAACTAACTAAAGCCTTCCTGAAATGCTGAAAGATTTTGCTGAAAACTAGCTTGAGATTAAGCTGAAAACTGGCTAAAGCCTTCGTGAAGTGCTGAAAGATTCAGCTGAAAACTAAATAAAGCCTTCCTGAAATGCTGAAAGATTCAACTGAAAACTAGCTAAAGCCTTCCTGAAATGCTGATAGATTCAGCTGAAAACTAGCTAAAGCCTTCCTGAAATGCTGAAAGATTCAGCTGAAAACTAGCTAAAGCATTCCCGAAATGCCGAAAGATTCAGCTGAAAACTAACGCCTTTGCGAAAAGCTGAAAGATTCAGCTGAAAACTAGCTAACACCTTCGCGAAATGCTGAAAGATTAAGATGAAAACAAACTAAAGCCTTCGCGAAATGCTGAAAGATTCAGCTGAAAACTAGCTAAAGCCTTCCTGAAATGCTGAAAGATTCAGCTGAAAACTAGCTAAAGCATTCCCGAAATGCTGAAAGATTAAGATGAAAACAAGCTAAAGCCTTCGTGAAATGCTGAAAGATTCAGCTGAAAACTAGCTAAAGTCCTTGTGAAATGCTGAAAGATTCAGCTGAAAACTAAAGCCTTCGTGAAATGCTGAAAGATTCAGCTGAAAACTAGCTAAAGCCTTCCTGAAATGCTGAAAGATTCAGCTGAAAACTAGCTAAAGCCTTCCTGAAATGCTGAAAGATTCAGCTGAAAACTAGCTAAAGCATTCCCGAAATGCCGAAAGATTCAGCTGAAAACTAACGCCTTTGCGAAATGCTGAAATATTCAGCTGAGAACTAGCTAACGCCTTCGCAAAATGCTGAAAGATTAAGATGAAAACAAGCTAAAGCCTTCGCGAAATGCTGAAAGATTCAGCTGAAAACTAGATAATGCCTTCGCGAAATGCTGAAAGATTTTGCTGAAAACTAGCTTGAGATTAAGCTGAAAACTGGCTAAAGCCTTCGTGAAGTGCTGAAAGATTCAGCTGAAAACTAAATAAAGCCTTCGTGAAATACTGAAAGATTCAACTGAAAACTAGCTAAAGCCTTCCTGAAATGCTGATAGATTCAGCTGAAAACTAGCTAAAGCCTTCCTGAAATGCTGAAAGATTCAGCTGAAACTAGATAAAGTCTTTGTGAAATGCTGAAAGATTCAGCAGAAAACTAAAGCCTTCACGAAATGCTGAAAGATTCAGCTGAAAACTAACTAAAGCCTTCCTGAAATGCTGAAAGATTCAGCTGAAAACTAGCTAAAGCCTTCGTGAAATGCTGAAAGATTCAACTGAAAACTAGCTAACGTATTTTTGAAATACTGAAATATTCAGCTGAAAACTAGCTAAAGCCTTCCTGAAATGCAAAAGATTCAGCTGAAAACTAGCTAAACCCTTCCTGAAATGCTGAAAGATTCAGCTGAAACTAGCTAAAGCCTTCACCAAATGCTGAAAGATTCAGCTGAAAACTAGCTAAAGCCTTCCTGAAATGCTGAAAGATTCAGCTAAAAACTAGCTAAAACCTTCACGAAATGCTGAAAGATTCAGCTGAAAACTAGCTAAAGTCCTTGTGAAATGCTGAAAGATTCAGCTGAAAACTAAAGCCTTCGTGAAATGCTGAAAGATTCAGCTGAAAACTAGCTAAAGCCTTCCTGAAATGCTGAAAGATTCAGCTGAAAACTAGCTAAAGCATTCCCGAAATGCCGAAAGATTCAGCTGAAAACTAACGCCTTTGCGAAATGCTGAAAGATTCAGCTGAGAACTAGCTAACGCCTTCGCAAAATGCTGAAAGATTAAGATGAAAACAAGCTAAAGCCTTCGCGAAATGCTGAAAGATTCAGCTGAAAACTAGCTAATGCCTTCGCGAAATGCTGAAAGATTTTGCTGAAAACTAGCTTGAGATTAAGCTGAAAACTGGCTAAAGCCTTCGTGAAGTGCTGAAAGATTCAGCTGAAAACTAAATAAAGCCTTCGTGAAATGCTGAAAGATTCAACTGAAAACTAGCTAAAGCCTTCCTGAAATGCTGATAGATTCAGCTGAAAACTAGCTAAAGCCTTCCTGAAATGCTGAAAGATTCAGCTGAAACTAGATAAAGTCTTTGTGAAATGCTGAAAGATTCAGCAGAAAACTAAAGCCTTCACGAAATGCTGAAAGATTCAGCTGAAAACTAACTAAAGCCTTCCTGAAATGCTGAAAGATTCAGCTGAAAACTAGCTAAAGCCTTCGTGAAATGCTGAAAGATTCAACTGAAAACTAGCTAACGTATTTTTGAAATACTGAAATATTCAGCTGAAAACTAGCTAAAGCCTTCCTGAAATGCAAAAGATTCAGCTGAAAACTAGCTAAACCCTTCCTGAAATGCTGAAAGATTCAGCTGAAACTAGCTAAAGCCTTCACCAAATGCTGAAAGATTCAGCTGAAAACTAACTAAAGCCTTCCTGAAATGCTGAAAGATTCAGCTAAAAACTAGCTAAAACCTTCACGAAATGCTGAAAGATTCAGCTGAAAACTAACTAAAGCCTTCCTGAAATGCTGAAAGATTCAGCTGAAAACTAGCTAACCTCTTAGCAAAATGCTGAAAGATTCGGCTGAAAACTAGCTAAAGCCTTCACGAAATGCTGAAAGATTAAGCTAAAAACTGGCTAAAGCCTTCGCGAAATGCTGAAAGATTCAGCTGAAAACTAGCTAAATCCTTCGTGAGATGCTGAAAGATTCACTGAAAACTAGCTAAAGCCTTCGTGAAATTCTGAAAGATTCAGCTGAAAACTAGCTAAAGGTTTTGTGAAATGCTGAAAGATTCAACTGAAAACTAGCTAAAGCCTTCCTGAAATGCTGATAGATTCAGCTGAACACTAGCTAAAGTCTTTGTGAAATGCTGAAAGATTCAGCAGAAAACTAGCTAAAGCCTTCACGAAATGCTTAAAGATTCAGCTGAAAACTAGCTAAAGCCTTCCTAAAATGCAAAAGATTCAGCTGAAAACTAGCTAAACCCTTCCTGAAATGCTGAAAGATTCAGCTGAAACTAGCTAAAGTCTTTCTGAAATGCTGAAAGATTCAGCTGAAAACTGGCTAAAGCCTTCACGAAATGCTGAAAGATTCAGCTGAAAACTAACTAAAGCCTTCCTGAAATGCTGAAAAATTAAGCTAAAACTAGCTAATGCCTTCGTGAAATGCTGAAAGATTTTGCTGAAAACTACCTTGAGATTAAGCTGAAAACTGGCTAAAGCCTTTGTGAAGTGCTGAAAGATTCAGCTGAAAACTAGCTAAAGCCTTCGTGAAATGCTGAAAGATTCAACTGAAAACTAGCTAAAGTCTTTCTGAAATGCTGAAAGATTCAGCTGAAAACTGGCTAAAGCCTTCACGAAATGCTGAAAGATTCAGCTGAAAACTAACTAAAGCCTTCCTGAAATGCTGAAAAATTAAGCTAAAACTAGCTAATGCCTTCGTGAAATGCTGAAAGATTTTGCTGAAAACTACCTTGAGATTAAGCTGAAAACTGGCTAAAGCCTTTGTGAAGTGCTGAAAGATTCAGCTGAAAACTAGCTAAAGCCTTCGTGAAATGCTGAAAGATTCAACTGAAAACTAGCTAAAGCCTTCCTGAAATGCTGATAGATTCAGCTGAAAACTAGCTAAAGCCTTCCTGAAATGCTGAAAGATTCAGCTGAAAACTAGCTAAAGCCTTCCTGAAATGCTGAAAGATTCAGCTGAATCTAGCTAAAGCCTTCCTGAAATGCTGAAAGATTCAGCTGAAAACTAGCTAAAGCCTTCCTGAAATGCTGAAAGATTCAGCTGAAAACTAGCTAAAGCCTTCGTGAAATGCTGAAAGATTCAGCTGAAAACTAGCTAAAGCCTTCCTGAAATGCTGAAAGATTCAGCTGAATCTAGCTAAAGTCTTTGTGAAATGCTGAAAGATTCAGCAGAAAACTAGCTAAAGCCTTCCTGAAATGCTGAAAGATTCAGCTGAAAACTAGCTAAAGCCTTTGTGAAATGCTGAAAGTTTCAACTGAAAACTAGCTAAAGTCTTTTTGAAATACTGAAATATTCAGCTGAAAACTAGCTAAAGCCTTCCTGAAATGCAAAAGATTCAGCTGAAAACTAGCTAAAGCCTTCCTGAAATGCAAAAGATTCAGCTGAAAACTAGCTAATGCCTTCGCGAATTGCTGAAAGATTTGGCTAAAAACTAGCTTGAGATTAAGCTGTGGATAAGGTGAGGGATGTCATCATGGAGACTGATGAAACAATGGTCTCTTTTGATGTCACATCTCTCTTTACTTCCTGTTGATGAGGCAGTAGAGGTGGTCTGTTTAAGGTTAAAATCAGACACCACTCTGAACAGCAGGACTTTCCACAGAACAACTGTGTCAACTCTTGAAACTGTGCCTGCAGTCAACCTACTTCACATATGGGGAGCAATATTATAGGCAGAAACATGGGTGTGCTATGGGGTCTCCAGTTTCTCCTATTGTTGCCAACCTGTACATGGAGGAGGTAGAAAAGAGAGCCTTGACGTCCTTTTCAGGGAGACCACCAAGTCATTGGTTCAGGTATGTTGACGACACCTGGGTTAAAATTAAATCTCAGGAAGTCCAACATTTCACTGATCACATCAACTCTGTGGATAAATATATCAAGTTCACACGAGAAGATGTAAAAAATGGCAGGTTGGCTTTCTTGGACTGTGAGGTCTCAGTTTCTGATAGAGGAAATTTGCAAACTGAGGTGTACCACAAACCCACCCACACAGACCAGTATTTACAGTTTGACTCCCATCACCCTCTGGAGCACAAGTTAGGAGTCATCAGGACTCTGTACCACAGAGCAGACAGCGTCCCCACTAACTCAGGAGCCTGACAGAAGAGAAATCACACACAAGACAGGCTCTAGAGAAATGTGGATATCCTAACTGGACCTTCCTGAAAGCAGAGAAGAAACCCAAACATTTGTCATTCAACCTTAATTTAAACAGATAAGTCACATTGAGCCTCGAAGACTCATTTACAAGTGAGATCTGTTGGACAGACAATAAAAGTGGTGAAAAATGACACATAGGGTTTGGAGACAAAAAAAATTACACATTTTCTACCTCTGCTTGAAGGTCAAAAATGTGGTAATGAAAAAAAAACTTGTTCAGATAGAATCACTCAGTTCATATACAGTAGTTCCCTCTGGAGATCTGTGCACACTCGGGGGTGGGGGGTGGGAGGGAGCTGCAGAGGACAGCCAGAGGCGAATCCAGAGTCCTGAAATGATGACAGAATGTTTATTCAGCTGTGCTCCTCTGAAAAGTTTGTGGAATTCCTCACTAGAAGGTTTGGGAGGGCGAGAACATCTGGTTTACAAAACTTCTCAGGCGTGTTGAGATAAGACGGCCTGTCAAGGCCAGTCAGGAGCCAAATGTCAGATAAACATGATTGTTTTGGGGACAGGCAGAACTTTAATGACATCTACCTTCAGTCTGTGTCGGTCCACTCGCTTCAGAAATGTCCAAATTAAAATAACCACACCAATGGAACGTGCCTGAGAAAATCCCTGAGATCTAATCCATCCAGCCATAAGTCTGGTTTCTCGAGACGTGAACCAAGCCGTCATGTAAGGCAGGCAGCCTGACCAGGTCCAGATTAGTCGCCGACGTCTTCCTTGTGTGTTGATAGACCAGGAACCAGCCGAATCCAAAAAGCAGGAACCAGTTATCATGAATCCAATTAAATATGTGTCCTTAAGATCCACAGATGACAGCAGAGATAGACACATCATCAAGACCAAAAAACATGCTTGTTAGGCTGATTGGTGACTCTAAATTGACCCTAGGTGTGAGTGTGAGAGTGGATGGTTGTTTGGTGTGAGTGAGAAAGGTCCCTCTTGTAAATAATAATAATAATAATGAATTCAATTTATAACGCGCTTTTCATTAGTGAAAATCTCAAAGTGCTACACACATTCATACACCGGTAGCGGCAGACTACCATGCAAGGTGCTTTCCAGTCCTACCGGGAGCAACTCGGGGTTAAGTGTCTTGCCCAAGGACACAACAACACATGGTGTGGGGAACCAGGATTCGAACCGCCAACCTTCCGATCGGGGGACGACTGCCATTACCACTACACCACGGCCGCCCTGATGTACGCTAAATGAGTCCCCGTGACTCAACGAGGCTAGCCTGTATAAATAAAGGTTGAATGAATGAATGAAAAAGTCTTCCAAGTCGATGAGATATCCAGATGTGTGCAGCCAACAGGACAAATCATCTCACCTACAGCCTGTCTTCTTGTTGAAGAAATGTTATCAGTTGTGTTGAGGGACCAACTGAACCAACTGAAGTCCATAGTTATGATTCAGAAGATTTTGTAGAAGAGAGGCTCTCAGACAGTTTCACAGACAAAGCAAAAGCAAAGCGGAGACCGAGAGGAAGCTTCCACCCTTGAGAAGAGCAAGTGTTGAAAGACGGTTATTAATTTTTTGGGGGTCATATGCAGCGCTAGCAGCAGAAAACTAGCACTTCAAGTGTTCGAGTTCAAGTAGGTTTAGTGTCAATTCACCACATGTGCATGAGCTGGAACAAAATTATGAACAGGGTTCCAGTTACACCCAACAACAGCAAAAATATTAAGTGTAAAAAGAAATTGTGAATAAGGATCTATGATGTACGCTAAAAGATCTAAGATGCACGCCAAACACTAAGAACGTAAAACAATACAGCGTGTCAACAGCAGCACGAACATGAGTCTATGTGAGCAGATGAGTATGAATACAGCAGCATGAAATAATCAACATAAGATCAGCAGCATGGATAATCAGCAACACATATCACCAATTAAAGTGTCATCACAGTGATTATTCTGGTTATTTATTCATGAGTCTAACAGCCTCAGGGTAGAAGCTGTTCCTCAGTCTAGTGGTTCTACATTTGATGCTCCTCAACCTCCTTCCTGAGGGGAGTGGGGCAAAAAGTGTGTGTGCTGGGTGAGTGAGGTCTTTCATGATGCAGGTGGCTCTTTTCCTGCATCTGGAGGTGTAAATGTCTGTGATGGTGGGGAGACTGACTCCAACATCTTCTGTGCAGCCTTCACCACTCTCTGCAGAGCTTTCCTCTCTTCAACTGTGCAGCCTCCATGCCACACGTTGATGCTGGAGCACAGGATGCTCTCCACTGCACACCTGTAGAACGAGGTGAGAACTGAATGTGCTGCCTGGACTTTCATAATATTTCTCACAGTATAACCGTGTAATAAAAAAAATTGTGGTGGTTTAATAATTTATAGGTTTCGGATAAAGAAAAGTGGAAATACAGATTTTTTAAATATTTGTGTCAAGATAGGTTCCTAACAAAAACTGTCACAGATAGAATAACCATCTTCCTATTCTATCTTTTATACTGATGTTCATGTTAATAACTTTTGTTTTACCAAGTAAGTCTAATGAGAACCGGTTCTTATTTACAATGACAACCTGGACAGTTGCTCCAAATCCGAGGCCATGGTCTTGAGCCGGAAAAGGGTAGCATGCCCTCTCCGGGTCGGGGAGGAGGTCCTGCCCCAAGTGGAGGAGTTTAAGTATCTCGGGGTCTTGTTCACGAATGAGGGAAAACTGGAGCGTGAGATCGATAGGCGGATAGGTGCAGCGTCCGCAGTGAAGCGGGCGCTGTACCGGTCTGTCGTGGTGAAGAGAGAGCTGAGTCAAAAGGCAAAGCTCTCAATTTACCGATCGATCTACGTTCCCACCCTCATCTATGGTCATGAGCTTTGGGTTATGACCGAAAGAACAAGATCTCGGATACAAGCGGCTGAAATGAGTTTTCTCCGCAGGGTGGCTGGACTCTCCCTTAGAGATAGGGTGAGAAGCTCAGTCATCCGGGAGGGACTCGGAGTAGAGCCGCTGCTTCTCCACATCGAGAGGAGCCAGTTGAGGTGGCTCGGGCATCTGGTTAGGATGCCTCCTGGACGCCTCCCTGGTGAGGTGTTCCGGGCATGTCCCACCGGGAGGAGACCCAGAGGAAGACCCAGGACGCGCTGGAGGGACTATGTTTCTCGGCTGGCCTGGGAACGCCTTGGGATTCCCCCGGAGGAGCTGCTCCAAGTGGCTGGGGAGAGGGAAGTCTGGGCCTCCCTACTTAGGCTGCTACCCCCGCGACCCGACCCCGGATAAGCGGAAGAAGATGAATGGATGGATGGATCCTGGACAGGAGGCAGTGACATAAAACAGCAATGATAAAAATACAAAGCAAACCATACCAGTCAACATTTTTACAACAAGTTACAATAAAGTTTTTAACATATTCAGTTTATTTCTAGCTCCAAGTCACAACAGAAGTCGTCTCAGGTCTCTGTACTAAAACATTCACAGACATTAAACAGCCAATTAGTAAAACTTATCCATCAGCAGACGCAGTGAGTTTTCACTTCATCACAGTCTCCCATCCTGAGCGAGCACAAAGGAGACAGTGGAAAGAAAAACTCCCTTTTAACAGGAAGAAACCTCCAGCAGAACCAGGCTCAGGACAAGCGTCCACCGGCTGTGTGGGAGTTCCTGTCTCTTTGTGAGTTCTTTGGTCACTAGAGGGCGCCAGAGTGCCACATGTGTCCTGATGAGGCTCCACACCTGATGACATCCCCTCAACGCTGGAGCATTACCCGCCCATGGTTCTTGCTTCGAGCCTTTTTGTGAGTCTCTAGCCTTGCGAATGTTGACCTATTTTCTTGTGATCTTTCCAGTGTTTCTGGGTCCTTCCGCATTCCTTGCTGTTTTTATTTCGTAAAAAAAACAAAAAACATTTCATTTATTCCTCTCAGTTTGAATGCTTTCTTTTATGATTGTCTATTGTCATCACTATTTGTTAATTTAAGTTCTCTCGTGTAAATTAGACCCTGGGGCTCAACAGGACTAACCTGTATAAATAAAGTTTGGAAAAAAAAAATCTGACTTAATCTCTGGAAATCTACGGGTACCTATGTGCTCTTCAGCTGGTTACCTTGCCCTCCTACCACATGCCCTATAAACGTTTCTATAAAAAAGAAACTTTTTGCTGATGATACCACATTTTTTTGTTTAGGTGAAGATATAGAACAAATGTTGGAATTGATAAAGACAGAATTTGTCAAGATACAAACTTGGTTTAAAATAAATAAATTATCATTAAATCTAGAAAAAACTAATTACATGATATTCAGTAATAAAAAGAAAACTGTTGATGTTCCACTCAAAATTGAGGATGTTGAGATTTGTAGAGTGAGTGAGGTGAAGTTTTTGGGTGTTATCATTGATGACAAACTGACATGGAAACAACACATAAATTCTGTAAGAATAAAAATAGCTAAATCGATTGCAGTACTGTACAAAGTCAGAGACCTATTGAATGATAAAGCTCTGTATTTGTTGTATAACACAATCATTGTTCCACACTTAATCTATTGTATTGATGTTTGGGGGAAAGCGTGTAAAACAATCACAAAGCCTATTTTTGTATTACAGAAAAGAGCTGTAAGAATTATCACTAGAAAACATTACTGTCATCCATCAAGTACATTATTTTATCAACTGAAGTTATTGAAGTTCCATGATTTGGTAGACTATAATATTTTATCAGTTATGTATAGAGCTCAAAATAATGCACTACCTTTAATTTTTTTCTTTTTTTTTCTTCTTCTTTCGGCTTCTCCCTGCGTTAGGGGTCACCACAGCGAACTAGTCGCATGAAGACTTGGCAATTGTTTTTACGCCGGATGCCCTTCCTGACACAACCACAGACCACCGAGCAACCACAGCCCTCTGTGTGGAGTAGAGAGCTGATATCTAGGGTGCCCAGGGGAGCAGATGGTGGGGGTTAAGGGCCTTGCTCAAGGGCCCAGAGTGGGGCAGAGACAGGTGTGACCGCTTCACTTTATCCCACCCACATCTTTGATGTTGTCGGTACCGGGGCTTGAACCGGTGATCTTCCGATCACAAGCTCACCTTCTTAACCTCTGCGCCACCACTCCCATAATGCACTACCTTTAAATATCCAAATGCATTTTGTTAAAAGACAAAGTTGTTATAATCTTAAGGGGACAGAGTTGTTTGTAAAACCACAATTCAGAACTAGTTTGAAGGGACGTTCTACCTCAATCCAGGGAATTAGATTATGGAATGGCTTGGAGAATGTAGTTAAAAATGCCAAGTCACTGTTTACATTTAAGAAAATGATCAAAACTGAATTGTTAAAAAAAAATATATGAAGTAGCGTAATGTATATTGTATTAGTTAGACAATTAGAAAGTTATTCATTCAGTTCTGTAGATTATTATTGTTTGAACTGATTGTTTGAAAAAGGGGCAGATATAATAAGATTATTTCTTCTTTCTGCTACCTTTCATTTTATATTTTGTACATTATCATTTATGGTATTGTTTTGTATTGTGTTTTTTGTAAAAAAAATAAAATAAAAAATTTAATAAACATAAACTGTCCAGATGATCCGACTGAGAATTATTGGATTTGGTACCTGGATGATTGAGCATTAACTTTGTTGTTAATAATAAAATATGTTAATAATAATAAAAATGTGAATAAAAAAAAATGTGAATAATAATATAAGATGTGAATAATAAAAATGTGAATCATAATAAAATATGTGAATAATAAAATATGTAAATAATAAAATGTGAATAATAATAAAAATATGAATAATATAATAAAAATGTGAATAATAATAAATTATGTGAATAATTAAAAAAATGTGAATATTAATAAAAAATGTGAATAATAATAAAATATGTTAATAATAAAAGACTTAAATAATAAAAGATTTAAATAATAAAAAAAGATGTGAACAATAATAAAATATATAAATAATAATAATAACAATAATAATAATTAATTCAATTTATAACGCACTTTTCATTAAAGTAAGTAATAATCTTCATAAAAGATATGGCCACTATGTTGGTGCGTGACTTGTAAGCCTGTATAAAACTTCTCGTTCTCACAGCTTGCATTCAGAATTGAAAAAGACTTCTGGACAGAAGTCGAAACGTTTTCTGCAACAAATAAAGTCCAGTTGATCCTGAATTGAACGCCTTTTTTGATTTCATCATGTCCTGGACGACTGAGAATCTTCACCAGCATATATTAATAATAAAATTTGTAAAAATAAAATATGTAAATAATAATAAAAAATGTGAATAATATTAAAATATGTGAATAATAATAAAATATGTGAATAATAATAAAATATGTGAATAATAATAAGAAATGTGAATAATAATAAAAGATGTAAATAATAATATAAGATGTGAATAATAATAAAATATATAAATAATAATAAAATATATAAATAATGATAAAAGGTGAATGATAATAAAAGATGTGAATATAATAAAAATGATAATTAAAGGTGCTATCTCTAATTTTCTGTAGAGCGCAGCACTTAGAAATATTTTCAACAGGGAAAAGCATTCTGCTCCCTCCCCCTCAGAGCCATATATGGCTCTGTTCCCCTGTGGTCTGCTGAACTTGAGATCTGCGCCACCTCCGCTGCATGTCCTCTTGGAGCCGCTGCATATTCTGTGTTTATATGTTAATAAAACATTCTAAAAAAATAAAATAAAACTATGGAGCACTGGTCCAGCAAAACACAAACACCCTGAAATCTGCAGAGCCTCTTGCAGCCACGTTGGACATGATTTTAATTCGCTCGTGACAAATCCATTTCCTCATTTCTGTCAGTGAAGGAAGAAGCGATCACTTGACTTTTGGCAAAAAAACAAACAAAAGAAAAGTCCAGCTCAGGGATGAAGAAGGGGAATTTAATACATTTGTGTCACATACAAAACAGTTTTGCATCCCTTTGCAGTTCTTTGAATGAGAACGTGCCGCGGCCGCTGCGGGCTGGCAGGGGGGCGTGGGTTAGGAGCGTGAGAAGTGAGAAGCTCTGTTTTTATTGGCTGGTTAAGGACTGGTAACTCTGTGTTTTTATAAATGCTGATAGAGAAGCAAGGGGACTATAGTTTTTTTCAGAGATTACTTTGTCTAACATCAGTCTGTCAGTAGATAGTGACAGAGTGAAGAAATATGTTTAAAAAATATTGTGAGAAAAGTTACAGACTGCACTACAAAAGTACATACAGCAGCTTTAAATATGTAAATAATAATAATAAAAGGTGAATAATAATAAAAGATGTGAATAATAATAGAAATGGGAATAATGAAAGATGTAAATAATAATAAAAGATGTAAATAATAAAAGATGAGAACAGTAACAAAAGATGTGAATAATAATAAAAGATGTAAATATAATAAAATATGTAAATCATAATAAAATATATGAACATTAATAAAATATGTGAATAATAATAAAATATGTAAATAATAATAACATATGTAAATAATAATAAAATATTTAAATAATAATAATAAATGTAAACAATAATAAAATATGTAAATATCAATAAAAGATGTGAATAATAATAAAAAATGTAAATATAATAAACGATGTGAACAATAATAAAAGATGTGAATAATAATAAAAGATGTAAATAATATATTTTTAATAATAATACAAAATTTAAATAATAATAAAAAATGTAAATAACAAAAGATGTGAATGATAATAATAGATGTGAATAATAATAAAATATGTAAATAATAATAAAATATGTAAATAATAATAAAGATGTAAATAATAATAAAAAATGTAAATATAATCAAATATAAAAAAATAATAAAAGATGTGAACAATAATAAAAGATGTGAATAATAAAAGATGTGAATGATAATAATAGATGTGAATAATAATAAAAGATGTAAATAATAATAAAGATGTAAATAATAATAAAAATGTAAATATAATCAAATATAAAAAAATAATAAAAGATGTGAACAATAATAAAAGATGTGAATAATAAAAAAGATGTAAACAATAACAAAATATGTGAACAATAATGAAAGATGTGATTAATAATAAAAATGTAAATGATAATAAAAGATACCCTGATGCATGCTCAATAATCCAGGTAGAAAAATCTAAAAAAGCTATGTCTGGTCCTCTGGACATTCAAAAAACAAAACAAAACAAAGCAAAAAAATTGTAGAAACGTTTCGTCTTTCGTCCGAAAGACTTCCTCAGTCTGAGATGCTGTATTCAGCTCAGTCTTATAAATAGCACCCTCTCACAGTGGATCAACCAGTTGGCTGATGACAGCCGAAACCAGCTGCTCACATGATCAAGGAGGACCATCAGCCTAACGATGGATCGTTAGCACCCTGATGGTTGTTTGCTATTCACAGAGGGCTGAGTGATACTAGCAATAACAGCATTGTAAGAGGGGGACAGTTGAACCCGGAGGCCTCCACCTCTGTTTAATGATGGACGGTTTCTTTTCACAAAGATGGCCTCCTTTACTCCTCTCTCAAACCATCGTTCCTCTCTATCATAAACATAAACTCCCCCCCTCTCCTGATGGCCAGGTGCTGGCGCTGTCCACAGACAGCGTAAGGCGATCATTTATCAAGATTAACGCCCGGAAGGCCTCTGGTCCTGACAACATACCTGGTCGTGTGCTGAAGGACTGTGCAGGGGAACTCGCAGCGGTCTTCACGGACATCTTTAACATCTCACTGAGCCAGGCCATCGTCCCCACCTGTTTCAAAGCCACCACCATCATCCCTGTCCCAAAGAAGGCAACGCCCGCATGCCTCAATGACTATCGCCCAGTAGCACTCACCCCCATCCTGATGAAGTGCTTTGAACGGCTAGTCATGAAAAGCATCACATCTGTCCTCCCTGCCTCCCTGGATCCCTTCCAATTTGCATACCGACCTAATCGCTCAACCGACGATGCCATCTCCTCTGCCCTCCACACAGCTCTCACACATCTGGACACGAAGGACTCTTATGTTAGAATGCTGTTCATCGACTTCAGCTCGGCATTCAACACCATCATCCCCCAACAGCTCATCCATAAACTGGACAGTCTGGGGCTGAACACCTCAATGTGTAACTGGCTGCTAGACTTCCTGACCGGGAGACCACAGACAGTACGGATCGGGAGTAACACATCTAGCACCATCACATTGAACACAGGGGCCCCACAAGGATGTGTGCTGAGCCCCCTTCTATTCACCCTGCTAACACACGACTGCACACCATCGTACAGCTCCAACCACTTCATCAAGTTTGCGGACGACACAACAGTGGTAGGTCTCATCAGCAACAACGATGAGACGGACTACAGGAACGAGGTGAGCCGCTTGGCCTTGTGGTGCGGACACAACAATCTCACTCTCAACGTGGAGAAGACAAAGGAGATTGTCGTGGACTTCAGGAAGAGGGATGCACAACATGCCCCTCTGACCATCAACAGCACCGCAGTGGAGAGAGTGGACAGCACCAAGTTCCTGGGAGTGCACGTCTCAAAGGACCTGTCCTGGAGCAGGAACACTGCATCACTGGCCAAGAAGGCTCACCAGCGCCTCTACTTTCTCCGCAAGCTGAAAAGGGCTGGAGCTTCAACCCCCATCATGTGCACCTTCTACAGAGGTGCCATAGAAAGTGTCCTGACCAGCTGCATCACGGTGTGGTTTGGTGCATGTACTGCATCATGCCGCAAGAGCCTCCAGCGCATCGTGAGAGCAGCTGAGAAGATCGTCGGCACCTCCTTCCCCTCACTGCAGGACTTACACAGCAAACGCCTCACTCGGAAAGCCCTCTGCATGGCAGGTGATCCCACACACCCACTACACAGCTGCTTTAGACTGCTGCCATCAGGGAGGAGACTGAGGAGTCTCCAGGCTCGAACCAGCAGACTGAGAGACAGCTCTGTTCATCAGGCAGTCAGGATGCTAAACACTCTGCCTGCTCTGCCTCCCCTCCCATTTGAACTGCCTTAACACAAAAAACTTTCTCACACATTACCACACAACACAAAGATTTTAACACTGGACTCTGTGTCATCAAACGGGTTATTCACTAAACTCTCGGTCATGTGCTCATTCAGTTTGCACTACTTCTCATATTTGCACTAATGTTTGTATTACATTACTGCCTATAGTCATACTACTGTTTACATTCACTGTTTACATTTATTAATACTGTTTACATTTATTACTACTGCTTTACATTTATTACTACTGTTTACATTTACACTACTTTTATCTACACTACTGCAGATACATATACAGCATTCTCTGACTAGCCTTATCTAAGGATGCCAAATGTGCCTTATGTGCCTCACTGCATATGCCACTTTGCCTCTATACCAACATCAACTACCTCATACATATACTGTGTACATTAACTTATATGCTGCTGTGCCACTCTTTGCAAATGTCAATGCTAGAACCTTCAGTTTATTTTATAGATATACTTTTTATACTTTTTATACTACTATGCAAAAACTCAGGACAGTATTACACTTTTATTATTTCATTTTATGCTTATGTTCATTGGGTGTTTGGTGTTTCAGTGTTGGTGTAAATTTTCATACTTTTATACTATTATGAAAAAACTCAGGACAGTGTTACACTTTTACTATTTTATGCTTATGTTTATTAAATGTTTTAGTGTTTAGATGGTTACTGTTGCACCAAGGGACTGAGAGAAACGCAATTTCAATCCTGTGTACTGTATGTCCTGTACATATTGCAGTTTTGACAATAAAGTTGACTTCGACTTTGACTTTGACTATCAAGGATGTGATCATCTTCATCCCTGAAAGAGTGACCTCTGACCTGGAGATGAGTGTAGACCGCAGAGTCCTGACCTGATGATGTTGATCTTCTGTGCTGGTCCATCCTTTTGGCCAGTGGCTGTTTAGTTTCCCCGATATAAGACTGATCACCCTCCTGACACTGAACAGCATACACAATATTACTCTGTTTGTGCCGGGGGACTGGATCTTTGGGATGAACCAGTCTTTAATGTATTTTGGGGTTTAAAAGCCACTGGGACGTTGTGTTTAGAAAATAAACGTCTCAATGTCTCTGAAACTCCTGCAACATCTGGAATGACCACTGGTCTGGGTCTGGGTTCCTTCTTTTCACCTGATGGCTGCTGGAGTCCTGTTTGGGTTTCTTCTCTGCTTTCAGGAAGGCCCAGTTAGGATATCCACATTTCTCTAGAGCCTGTTTTGTGTGTGATTTCTCCTTCTGTCTGGCTCCTGAGTTAGTGGGGACGCTGTCTGCTCTGTGGTACAGAGTCCTGATGACTCCTAACTTGTGCTCCAGAGGGTGATGGGAGTCAAACTGTAAATACTGGTCTGTGTGTGTGGGTTTGCGGTACACCTCAGTTTGCAAATTTCCTCTATCAGAAACTGAGACCTCACAGTCCAAGAAAGCCAACCTGCCATTTTTTACATCTTCTCGTGTGAACTTGATATATTTATCCACAGAGTTGATGTGATCAGTGAAATGTTGGACTTCCTGAGATTTAATTTTAACCCAGGTGTCGTCAACATACCTGAACCAATGACTTGGTGGTCTCCCTGAAAAGGACGTCAAGGCTCTCTTTTCTACCTCCTCCATGTACAGGTTGGCAACAATAGGAGAAACTGGAGACCCCATAGCACACCCATGTTTCTGCCTATAATATTGCTCCCCATATGTGAAGTAGGTTGACTGCAGGCACAGTAAAATATGTAAATAATAATAAAAAATCAAATAAAAATAAAAATGTAAATAAAATATGTAAATAATAATAAAAATTAAATAATAATAAAAAATGTAAATAATAATAAAAGATGTGAATAATAATAAAAGATGTGAATAATAATAAAAGATGTGAATAATAATAAAAGATGTGAATAATAATAAAATATGTGAATAATAATAAAAGATGTGAATAATCAGAGTCAGAGTCAGAGTCAGAGAGTCTTTATTGTCATTTGCACCGCATGTGGTACATGAGATGAAAACGAGATTATGTACACGAGGTCCCAGTTACATCCAACAACAAATGAAAGAGAAAAACAGTAATAACATCGAGAACTAACTAAGAAAAACATCAACTAGTAATACACTAAGCCTAATATAGTGGGAATAAACAGCAGCACGAACATGAGTTTGTATGAGCAGATGGTCACAGATGAACACAGATGAACACAGCAACAAGAAAACATATCAGCATCAGCATGATGTGATATTTTGCAGTGTTTATTTTAATTTTATTTTTATTTATTCATGAGTCTAACAGCCTCAGGGTAGAAGCTGTTCCTCAGTCTAGTGGTTCTACACTTGATGCTCCTCAACCTCCGTCCTGAGGGGAGTGGGGCAAAGAGTGAGTGTGCTGGATGAGTGAGGTCTTTCATGATACAGGTGGCTCTTTTCCTGCATCTAGAGGTGTAAATGTCTGTGATGGTGGGGAGACTGACTCCAACAGACTTCTGTGCAGCCTTCACCACTCTCTGCAGAGCTTTCCTCTCTTCAACTGTGCAGCCTCCATGCCACACGTTGATGCTGGAGCACAGGATGCTCTCCACTGCACACCTGTAGAAGGAGGTGAGAACTGGGCTGCTCAGACCAGCTCGTCTCAGCCGTCTGAGGAAGTAGAGTCTCTGATGACCTTTCTTGATCAGGCTGGTGGTGTTGTTGCTCCAGCTGAGGTTATCATTCATGTGTACACCCAAGTATTTGTAGCTGGAGACCACTTCCACTGCAGACCCGCCTATTTTCAGTGGGGCATGGGTGTGTTTGTTCCTTCTGAAGTCCACAATCATCTCCTTTGTCTTCTTCACATTCATGTGAAGATTATTCTCTTTGCACCAGCTCTCCAGGTGTTCCACCTCCTGTCTGTAGCTGGACTCATCATTGTTTGTGATGCATCCCACCACCGCTGTATCATCTGCAAACTTAACAATATGACAGATGTATAAAAAATATAAAAAAATATAAAATATAATAAAAAAAATAAATAAAAAAATATATAAAAGATGTGAATAATAATAAAAAATGTAAATAATAATAAAAGATGTGAATAATAATAAAAGATGTGAATAATAATAAAAGATGTGAATAATAATGAAAGATGTGAATAATAATAAAAGATGTGAATAATAATAAAAGATGTGAATAATAATAAAAGATGTGAATAATAATAAAATATGTGAATAATAATAAAAAATGTAAATAATAATAAAAGATGTGAATAATAATAAAAAATGTAAATAATAATAAAATATGTGAATAATAATAAAATATGTGAATAATAATAAAATATGTGAAAAATAATAAAATATGTGTAACAGCGCCCCCTCCAGGCGGCGGGAGCTAACTAGCCGGTGGCTATCTGTAGCCGCTAGCTGTCCTGCAGACACGTCGTCCTCCACTTCAGACACATGTTGAAGTTGATATGGAAGAAATGTTAGCCCAGGACAGGAATAGTCCCGGCTGCCCCACCTGTACAGACTAAGGTAAGAACAAGATAAATGTCAACTGAAGGCAGCCATTCATCGTGCCTCTTCTTTAGTTATTAGCCTTTTAAATCATTTTTTTTAACGTTTCGCAGCAGCAGCCAGGCAGTTCGTGTTAGCCTGGTTAGCTATAGCCAGGTCAGCAGCTGCCTCTGTTTCAGTTCAAATAAAAAACTTAACAAGGACTTAAAGTGAACTCCAGGCAGTAAAGAGTTGTGTTGTCTCCATGTCCTCAGAGTTTGTGTTGTCTCCATGTCCTCAGAGTTTGTGTTGTCTCCATGTCCTCAGAGTTTGTGTTGTCTCCATGTCCTCAGAGTTTGTGTTGTCTCCATGTCCTCAGAGTTTGTGTTGTCTGCATGTCCTCAGAGTTTGTGTTGTCTCCATGTCCTCAGAGTTTGTGTTGTCTCCATGTCCTCAGAGTTGTCTCCATGTCCTCAGAGTTTGTGTTGTCTCCATGTCCTCAGAGTTTGTGTTGTCTCCATGTCCTCAGAGTTGTCTCCATGTCCTCAGAGTTTGTGTTGTCTCCATGTCCTCAGAGTTTGTGTTGTCTCCATGTCCTCAGAGTTGTCTCCATGTCCTCAGAGTTTGTGTTGTCTCCATGTCCTCAGAGTTTGTGTTGTCTCCATGTCCTCAGAGTTGTCTCCATGTCCTCAGAGATTGTGTTGTCTCCATGTCCTCAGAGATTGTGTTGTCTCCATGTCCTCAGAGTTTGTGTTGTCTCCATGTCCTCAGAGTTGTCTCATGTCCTCAGAGATTGTGTTGTCTCCATGTCCTCAGAGTTTGTGTTGTCTCCATGTCCTCAGAGTTTGTGTTGTCTCCATGTCCTCAGAGTTTGTGTTGTCTCCATGTCCTCAGAGTTTGTGTTGTCTCCATGTCCTCAAGAGTTTGTGTTGTCTCCATGTCCTCAAGAGTTTGTGTTGTCTCCATGTCCTCAGAGTTTGTGTTGTCACTGGAGGTCATCATCAGAGCCTCAGCCCTGCTGTGTACATGTATAGTGTAGCAACAAGTCACATCAGCAGTTGTTCAGAAAATATGCTGTTCACTTTGTCTCCTGGTGGACTGTGGGACAGGTTACAGGAGGATGTTAGTCCCTGGAGGACTGTGGGACAGGTTACAGGAGGATGTTTGTCTCTGGAGGACTGTGGGACAGGTTACAGGAGGATGTTTGTCTCTGGAGGACTGTGGGACAGGTTACAGGAGTATGTTGGTCCCTGGAGGACTGTGGGACAGGTTACATGAGGATGTTAGTCCCTGGAGGACTGTGGGACAGGTTACAGGACACTGTTGGTTCCTGGAGGACTGTGGGACAGGTTACAGGACGCTGTTGGTCCCTGGAGGACTGTGGGACAGGTTACAGGACGCTGTTGGTCCCTGGAGGACTGTGGGACAGGTTACAGGACGCTGTTGGTCCCTGGAGGACTGTGGGGCAGGTTACAGGAGGATGTTGGTCCCTGGAGGACTATGGGACAGGTTACAGGAGGATGTTGGTCCCTGGAGGACTGTGGGACAGGTTACAGGACGCTGTTGGTCCCTGGAGGACTGTGGGACAGGTTACAGGAGGATGTTGGTCCCTGGAGGACTGTGGGACAGGTTACAGGAATCTATTGGTCCCTGGAGGACTGTGGGACAGGTTACAGGAGGATGTTTGTCTCTGGAGGACTGTGGGACAGGTTACAGGAGGATGTTGGTCCCTGGAAGACTGTGGGACAGGTTACAGGACGCTGTTGGTCCCTGGAGGACTGTGGGACAGGTTACAGGAATCTATTGGTCCCTGGAGGACTGTGGGACAGGTTACAGGAGGATGTTTGTCTCTGGAGGACTGTGGGACAGGTTACAGGAGGATGTTGGTCCCTGGAAGACTGTAAGACAGGTTACAGGACGCTGTTGGTCCCTGGAGGACTGTGGGACAGGTTACGGGACGCTGTTGGTCCCTGGAGGACTGTGGGACAGGTTACAGGAGGATGTTGGTCCCTGGAGGACTGTGGGACAGGTTACAGGAATCTATTGGTCCCTGGAGGACTGTGGGACAGGTTACAGGAGGATGTTTGTCTCTGGAGGACTGTGGGACAGGTTACAGGAGGATGTTGGTCCCTAGAAGACTGTGGGACAGGTTACATGACGCTGTTGGTCCCTGGAGGACTGTGGGACAGGTTACAGGAGGATGTTTGTCTCTGGAGTACTGTAAGACAGGTTACAGGAGGATGTTTGTCTCTGGAGGACTGTGGGACAGGTTACAGGAGGATGTTGCTCCCTGGAAGACTGCGGGACAGGTTACAGGAGGATGTTGGTCCCTGGAGGACTGTGGGACAGGTTACAGGACACTGTTGGTCCCTGGAGGACGGTGGGACAGGTTACAGGAGGATGTTGGTCCCTGGAGGACGGTGGGACAGGTTACAGGAGGATGTTTGTCTCTGGAGGACTGTGGGACAGGTTACAGGATGCTGTTGGTCCCTGGAGGACTGTGGGACAGGTTACAGGAGGATGTTGGTCCCTGGAGGACTGTGGGACAGGTTACAGGAGGATGTTTGTCTCTGGAGGACTGTGGGACAGGTTACAGGAGGATGTTTGTCTCCGGAGGACTGTGGGACAGGTTACAGGAGGATGTTGGTCCCTGGAGGACTGTGGGACAGGTTACAGGAGGATGTTGGTCCCTGGAGGACTGTGGGACAGGTTACAGTCCCTGGAGGACTGTGGGACAGGTTACAGGACGCTGTTGGTCCCTGGAGGACTGTGGGACAGGTTACAGGAGGATGTTTGTCTCTGGAGGACTGTGGGACAGGTTACAGGAGGATGTTGTCCCTGGAGGACTGTGGGACAGGTTACAGGAGGATGTTGGTCCCTGGAGGACTGTGGGACAGGTTACAGGAGGATGTTTGTCTCTGGAGGACTGTGGGACAGGTTACAGGAGGATGTTGGTCCCTGGAGGACTGTGGGACAGGTTACAGGAGGATGTTGGTCCCTGGAGGACTGTGGGACAGATTACAGGAGGATGTTGGTCCCTGGAGGACTGTGGGACAGGTTACAGGACGCTGTTGGTCCCTGGAGGACTGTGGGACAGGTTACAGGAGGATGTTCGTCCCTGTAGGACTGTGGGACAGGTTACAGGAGGATGTTGGTCCCTGGAGGACTGTGGGCCAGGTTACAGGAGGATGTTCGTCCCTGGAGGACTGTGGGACAGGTTACAGGAGGATGTTGGTCCCTGTAGGACTGTGGGACAGGTTACAGGAGGATGTTGGTCCCTGGAGGACTGTGGGCCAGGTTACAGGAGGATGTTCGTCCCTGGAGGACTGTGGGCCAGGTTACAGGAGGATGTTCGTCCCTGTAGGACTGTGGGACAGGTTACAGGAGGATGTTGGTCCCTGGAGGACTGTGGGACAGGTTACAGGAGGATGTTCGTCCCTGGAGGACTGTGGGACAGGTTACAGGACATCCGATATCTCTGTCATGTTCCATTGTCAATGAAAAGCTAAAGGTGACCTTTAACCTACTTTTATTTATTTATTTATAGAAACTACACGTTCAGTTCAACAAAGTTCAGTCAGTTCCTCTGGACGTTTCTTTGTTTTGAAGAGTTTCGTCTTTCCTCCAAAAGACCATCAGTCCGAGGAGGAACCACAACAAAGTCAGTCCCACTCTCAAAGTGGTCCAACCAGTTGGATGGTGACACAATGGTTTCTGGAGTCCGCCCTCTCCCCTGTCGACTCCTCTGAGGCAGCCTTGGCCATAGTGGTTCAAAACATCAAAGTTCTATCCTGGTTAAAACCAGACCCTGTCCTTCACTTCGCTTCAGACAAGGGTCTGGGACCTCTCCATTTTAAAACGATTCTTGCTGGAGGCGTTGGCCTCTGCTGAGGAACAAAACCATTGGATATTTTGAACAGGGAAAGCATTCTGCTCCCTCCCCTCAGAGCCACCCCCCGTGCTCTGGTGAACTTGACAACTGCTCCGCCTCCTGCAGCTTTTCTCTCGCTGCTGGCTGCCGCGCTGGAAATCCTGTGTTTATATGTTATAAAACGTTTAAATAAAATAAAATAAAACCATGGATCGCTGGTCCAGCTCACCAGAAGACCAGAAAATCTGATGGGACTCGGGCAGCAACGTAAAACCCGAGTTTAATTCTCGTGACAACCTCAGCCATTTCCTTGTTCATTTCAGCGGAGGGAGAGAAGGAGGAGGGAGCGAGCGATCACTTGACTTTTGGCCCAAAAAAACAAAAGAAAACTCCAGATAAGGGATTAAGAAGGGGAAATTAATACATTTATATCACATATAAAACAGTCCTGCATCGCTTTGAATGAGAACATGCCGCTGCTCGCTGGCTGCGCGCTGGCAGAGCCCTTTATAGGGCTCTGCGCGCTGGGACAGGTGGGGGCATGGGTTAGGGGGCCAAAAACTCCGCCCCTTCTGTTCTCTGATTGGTCCGAACAAAATTCTACCGGAGAAATCGTTGTGAATGGGAGAAGTCCCAGACTGTGCAGTGAAGGGAAATGAGAATTGAGCGGAGCTGTGCAGGAAGGCGAGGGCCAGGCTATCAAAGTTCATGCTCTGTAGTCCAGGTAAAATCCAGGGTTTACCTGGATTTTACCTGGACTACATTGTGATTTTTTGAATTTACTGTTGAATTGAACGAATCACAATGTTCATGTGGTCAAAAACAACAACGCTGTGTAAAGCCTTCCTACATGTTTTGGTCCCACCCACTCTACATCATCTGATTGGTTAATGTTCCTGTCAGTCTATTAAACAAAGTCCTTCTGCAGAGCCTCAGACTGAGCTCAGCCTTCTCTCTTGACACTGAAGTCCTACCCAATGAGAATGAACTTCAAATATCACAGTCCATGATCAGTAATCCAGGTATATAATCCAACAATGTTCAGAGGACCTGACCGAACATGTTGAACCTTCATTTTCATTTACTTACCCTTTATTTATCCAGGTAGTCTCATTGAGCCATGAGAACTCATTTTCAAGAGAGACCTGTTGGGGAGCAGATGGTGGGGGTTAAGGGCCTTGCTCAGGGGCCCAGAGTGGGGTGACAGTTCTCTGACATTATTGTTGCCAACTCTCACAACCCCCGTGTTCTTTATGATACAATCAACACGGTCCTAAATTCACATGAACCGGTTCCTATTGAAGCATCTAAAGAACTTTGTGATAAGTTCCTTCAATTTTTTTTGGACAAGGTTACGAACACGAGGGCTTGTATTTCTTTTCCTTCCCATGACCCTTCCATCCTGGTCCCCTGTCCTGCACTTTTTGATCATCTGGAGCCTATTTCTCTCTCCTACCTAGAGAAAATTGTCACCAGTATGAAACCATCAGGTTCCCCCCTTGATGTTGTACCTCCTTGTTTTCTTAAGGAGGTATTTTCTACAGTTGGCTCTTTTGTTCTAAATTTGATCAATAGCAGCTTAATGTTTAGCGTGGTGCCAGGCAATTTTAGACATGCTGTGGTTCAGCCATTATTGAAAAAACCTGGCCTTGATCCTACCTCTTTGTCCAACTTTAGGCCAATTTCAAAGTTACCTTTTATTTCAAAAATATTGGAAAAAGTTGTTTACACCCAGCTGAAGGACTTTTTGGATGAATTTAAAATTTTGGAGGTCTTCCAGTCTGGTTTTAAAACCTACCATAGCACTGAATCTGCTCTTTTAAGGGTTTTTAATGATATATTTTTATCGCTGGATTCTGGAAACTGTGTTTTACTTGTGCTTTTAGATTTAACAGCTGCTTTTGACACAGTCGACCATGAAATTCTTATCGCCAGATTGGAGCAATGGGTGGGCATCACTGGCTCAGCTCTGCAGTGGTTTAGGTCCTACCTTTCAAATCGAAGTTTCAGTGTGAAGATTGATAATTTTACCTCTGCATCTGCTGCCCTCCCCTGGGGTGTACCCCAGGGATCTATCCTTGGTCCTCTGCTCTTCTCACTTTACCTTCTGCCACTCGGCTCTATTTTCAGGAAACATGGTGTGCAGTTTCATTTGTATGCGGATGACTGTCAAGTCTATTTTCCTGTAAAACAAAATGGCTCCACGCAGTCTCTTCTGGACTGTCTTGGTGACATTAGAGGGTGGATGGCGCTTAATTTCCTTCATTTTAATGATAAAAAGACCGAGGTTATGGTCTTTAGATCTAGTGCTCCTGACAGTCCCACCACTTTTGATTTTTCCTCTTTGGCCCCATATGAAAAGTCGATTGTGACAAATCTAGGAGTGAAAATTGACCCCTGCCTGAAACTGGACTGTCACATCAACAGCATGGTTAAATCCTCGTTCTTTCATCTGAGGCGCCTGTCAAAAATCAAGCCCCTCCTTTCTAGACGCCACTTAGAGACCGTAATCCACGCTTTTATTACTTCACGCCTGGATTATTGTAACTCTCTTCTGATTGGAGTAAATAAGGCCTCGCTTTCTCGGTTGCAGCTGGTACAAAATGCTGCTGCACGATTTTTGACTGGTACAGGCAGACGTGAGCACATCACTCCAGTTTTAATGTCCCTTCATTGGCTTCCTGTCCAGTTTCGAATCCATTTTAAAGTTTTATTGTTTGTTTTTAAGTCTTTGAACGGTTTTAGTCCCTCTTATCTGTCTGAACTGCTTCAACTTTATGTGCCATCACGTGCTCTCAGATCCGCTGACCAGATGCTTTTAGCAGTCCCAAAAACCTTTTATAAGACCAGAGGAGACAGAGCATTTTCAGCTCTGGCTCCTAAATTGTGGAACGAGCTGCCACTGAAGGTCAGGCAGGCCCCATCAATATCTGTTTTTAAAACTCGTTTAAAAACACATATGTTTTCATTGGCTTTTAAACCAGAATGAGTTCACATCTCTGTTTTAGTGTTGTATTATTTTACTTGTGATGTACCGATATTTATATGATTGAGATTGATTGTTTTTATTGTTTTGTGCTTGTTTTTATTCTTGTACAGCACTTCGGACGGCTGCTGCTGTATTTTTAAGTGCTTTATAAATAAACTGGTATGGTATGGTATGGTATGAATGAGGGTGGAGGCAGGTGTGGGTGTTTCACCTTTTTCCACCCACATTATTATTATAATTTTTTTATTATGTTGTCGTACCGGGGCTTGAACTGGCGATCTTCCGATCACAGGCCCACCGTGTAACCACTGTGCCACCACTCCCCTATCAAAAATGAAAAGAATCTGGATATCTGTTGTGATGAATTAAAAAAAAACAATCGTGCTCACCTGCAAAGTAGTTAAAGAAAACAAGGTAAATTACCAACAAATAAGAAAAAAAGAAAACAAGGTAAATTACCAACAAATAAGAAAAAAACTACTTTAAAATATTTATTTTATACAAAATAATTATAAAATTAGAATTTTAATTCATATGTGCTGAATTGTTTGGCCTTCTCTGCAGATGTTGAAGGCCCTGAGGGTTCCCGGTAACGCTTCTGGTAGGAGCGTTGTATTTCTGACAGTAAACTGTGAACCTGATCTGAAGGTGTCAGCATGAACGTGACGTAGAGAACCAGTTAGAAGATCTGCACCTCCTTCTGCTTTGTGTTAGTGAGAGGAGAGCAGGAGTGTGTTGGAGACAAAAGGAGGCCGCCCTCCATCATGCACGCTTCTCTTTTCAGCAGCTGAGCTCGTCCACATGCTTCACCCATTCACTGTGGGGGCCGGCAGAACGTCGGCTCACTGTCCAGACCACTGTACCTGACACAGGTGCATCATGTCAAAATGTCTGTTTTTATCCACAACACCATTTTACAGTTTCAGTCACAGCAGGTTCACGTCAAGCACAAACACCAGTTTTTTTTGCCATGGCAAAACTGCGTACAGTTGTGGACAAATATATATATATTTTTCATTTAACCTTTATTTAAACAGATAAGTCACATTGGATGGAAATGGTAAATGGAGCTTACTTATACAGTATAGCGCTTTCCAGCCCCCTTTATGGGGCCCCAAAGCGCTTCACAGTACCAACCATCCACCCATTCATACACACTCATACATTGAGCCTCGAAGACTCATTTACAAGTGAGATCTGTTGGACAGACAATAAAAGTGGTGAAAAATGACACATAGGGTTTGGAGACAAAAACATTCCTAACACATTTTTGACCTCTGTTTGAAGGTCAAAAATGTGGTAATGAATAAAATCTTGAACACAAGCACATAATAGCTGTTTTCGCATTGGCCAGCCCTCAATGGCCTGGGCCGCCCCTGGGTGGCTCTGGGCCACCCGCGTTCATTACGCATTTGCTGCAGAGCCGCCTTGAAGTGGGTGGGCAGTTCTCTGGAAGTGGGTGGGGTGCTCTCTTCACGTGGGTGGAGTGTTCGTGTTTTAAGAGAGGAGACTCCGCTAAAAAAAAATTGTTAGCTGGATATATATATATATTAGTGTTTCTGAGTTAAATTTTTGTTAATAACTGATCACAAATCAGCTTATGTTACAACGTAAATAACACGAAGCGCACACCCATTTCCGCCTTTCCGCGCGACCTGAATGTCATTAAACAATAACTAATATTGTCTAACTGTTGCGCGCAGCCAGGGTTTTAAAATATAACTAATAATCTCTAACTTCTACGTGCAGCTAAAATGTTAAGAGGAGTGATTCCTATATGGGTAAGGTGGACACCTGAAAATCCAGTCCGCTGTATAGCTCAAAGCGTTAATGCACTGTCGTTTTGACCCGGCGAAGCGGGTTCGCTTCCCGCCTGGGACAAAGTTATTTTACTTTTTTTTTTTTTATTGGAGTAAATAAAAAGGAGTTTGTTAACCAAACAAACTCCTTTTTATTTAAAAGAAAATGTGAATAAAGAAAAAAAAAGTAAAATAACTTTGTACCAGGCGGGAAGCGAACCCGCTTCGCCGGGTCAAAACGACAGTGCATTAACGCTTTGAGCTATACAGCGGACTGGATTTTCAGGTGTCCACCTTACCCATATAGGAATCACTCCTCTTAACATTTTAGCTGCACGTAGAAGTTAGAGATTATTAGTTATATTTTAAAACCCTGGCTGCGCGCAACAGTTAGACAATATTAGTTATTGTTTTAGTTATTGTTTAATGACATTCAAGTCGCGCTGAAAGGCGGAAATGGGTCCGCGCTTCGTTGTTATTTACGCTGTAACATAAGCTGAGTTGTGATCAGTTATTAACAAAAATTTAACTCAGAAAAACTAATTCAGCTAACAATTGTTTTAGGGGTTTCTCGTTTCTGTAGTTAAATTTGAATGAAATTCAACCCTCGCGCTGAGGTTGTTTGAATGAGTCCCGCCCCTTCTGCAAACAACGGATCAAATGTGAGCAGTACAGTACATGACGTGAAACTGGGTCCGTGGGGCTCGGCCCGATAGAACCACGGTGGACATGCTTCCAGAACAACGGTGGATCCCGGGCGGAAAAGGTAAATGCGAACACGCCGAACCCGGGTTAGAAGCTGGGAGAGCCGGGGAGGGCTGGCCAATGCGAAAACGGCTAAAGATGCCGACATTACACAGTGGGGAGGGGACTCAAAGGTGGTGAGCAGCCAGCCCATAGGGGCACTGCAAAGATCAGATAGAATCACTCAGTTCATATACTGTACTGTACAGTAGATCCCTCTGGAGATCTGTGCACACTCTTAGGGGGGGGGGCTGCCGAGGATGGCTAGAGGCGAATCCAGAGTTCTGAAATGATGACAGAATGTTTATTCAGCTGGGCTCCTCTGAAAAGTCTGTGGAATTCATCAGTAGAAGGTCTGGGAGGGTGAGAGCATCAGGTTTACAAAACTTCTCAGGCGTGTTGAGATAAGACGGCCTGTCAAGGCCAGTCAGGGAGCCAAATTTCAGATAAACACGATTGTTTTGGGAACAGGCAGAACTTTAATGACATCTACCTTCAGTCTGTGTCGGTCCACTCGCTNCCGAGGACGGCCAGAGGCGAATCCAGAGTCCTGAAATGATGACAGAATGTTTATTCAGCTGGGCTCCTCTGAAAAGTTCGTGGAATTCCTCACTAGAAGAGTTGGGAGGATGAGAGCATCTGGTTTACAAAACTTCTCAGGTGTGTTGAGATAAGACGGCCTGTCAAGGCCAGTCGGAGCCGAATTTCAGATAAACACGATTGTTTTGGGAACAGGCAGAACTTTATCGACATCTACCTTCAGTCTGTGTCGGTCCACTCGCTTCTGAAATGTCCAAATTAAAATAACCATACCAATGGAACGTGCTTGAGAAAATCCCCGAGATCTAATCCATCCAGCCAAAAGTCTGGTTTCTCGAGACATGAGCCAAGCCGTCATGTAAGGCAGGCAGCCTGACCAGGTCCAAATTTGATGCCGACGTCTTCCTTTTGTGTTGATAGACCAGGAACCAGCCAAATCCAAAAAGCAGGAACCAGTTATCATAAACACTTACACAGTTATCATAAAGCACTGGAGTCAGTTCCCACCTGCCTGAAGACCGCCACCATCATCCCAGTCCCAAAGAGCTCCACAGTGACTGGTCTGAATGACTATAGACCGGTGGCCCTCACCCCGATAGTCGCTAAATGTTTTGAGAAACTGGTCATGACTCACATCAAGACAACGTCAACATCAACGAGGACCCTCATCAGTATGCATACCGCGAGAACCGATCAACAGAGGACGCCATCTTCTCTGTGGTCCACATTGCTCTCACCCACCTGGATCAGAAGGACCCATACGTGCGCATGGTCTTTGTGGACTTCACATCTGCCTTCAACACCATGATCCCCCAAACTCTGATAGACAAACTATCCACACTTGGACTAGGGCTGGACGATATGGCCAAAATTTTTATCACGATATAGTTCTTAATTTCGGTCGATATCGATATAATTCGATATCGATATAAACAATATAAAAGCCTAAAAAAACCTATAAACTATACAAATAAATTGATGTTCACCTTGTATTTGTATTTAGCCTCCAAAAAGATGGAAATCACCATCAAATAAACATAAAATTCTCAACCCAATAATTCTGTCGGGTCAGAATAAAAATAACAAAATCAATTACATTATTGTATAAAGTAAAATAGTTTTTGAATGACAAAGTTTTGAATATATTGTATAATGTAATGATTGTTCCATATTTAATCTGTTGTATTGAAGTTTGGGGAAAAGCATGCAAAACTTTTACAAATCCTATTTTTATTTTACTAAAAAGAGCTGTAAGAATTATTATTAGGAAGTGCTATGGTCACCCAACAAATATATTATTTCATCAATTGAAATTATTAAAATGTTATGATTTGGTTGAACATAGTATTTTACAAGTCATATATAAAACTAAAAAAAATATTACCCCCAAATATTCAATTACATTTTGTTTAAAAAGTTATTAAACCCTGAAGGGAATGTAAATGTTTGTAAAATCTTCATTTAGAACTAGTGTGAAGGAGCTGAGTTGTAAATCAGGAAACAGGATTGTGTTGACTTGATATCATCATAAACATTTATAAAACTATTTATATGTTTTAAAAGATGATTAAATCAAAGTTGTTGGGAAGGTGTGGTGCAGGTGAAGTGAAGGTTGTTGTTTGTAGTTATTTTGTATTTTTTAAACAAGGGGCAGATATTATAACACTATTTTCGTCTTTCTGCACCTTTTCATTCAGTGTTTTTCTTTCTTTTTATTCTGATGAATCTGTTTTATTTTCAATAAAAAAAACATGTCGCGCTGGGGCTGTTTGTTTACGTCGTAGTTTCAGGGAAACGTTGGCTCAAACTTTATTCTTCATCTTCTGACTCTCATCATATTCTATCGAGTGGAAACTCTTCAGATTAAACAAGTAGATGTTTCCACAGCTAGTTAGAACGACTCTCCGTCACGTTTTGAAAAATAAAGAAACCGAGTAAGACTCGCTGCAGATGAGACCTGCAGTTTAACAAAACCGAACTACGTCCACACCGACGAATTAGTCTTTCCTCTCATCAGTGATGTCGTCTGCTTTCTCTTCGCTTGTGAAACTTTGTTCAGTCACATTCTGACGGTCATGAGCACTCGTTTGACTCGTTTTGAAGCGAAAACAACGCGCTTTGGAGACTAGCTTAGCTTTTAGCCTGCTACCGCTAACGCCTGCTGCTGGAGTGAGCGCTGCGTAACAACGACGTCACCACGCACGTTTTGTGTCACAGCTTTTTCTGTCCGGGCGCGTTGTTGAAGCAGCCGCTTCAACCCGAACAGAAAGAGAAAAACGTCAGTGAAAAGTTGTAAAATCCTATCGAAATATCGAAAATATGCTTAAACTTCATATCATCGTTATTGAATAAAAGTATATCGCGATATTTATCGTTATTGAATTATCGTCCAGCACTAACTTGGACTAAGCCCCTCCATGTGTAACTGGGTCTTAGACTTCTTAACAAACAGACCACAGTCAGTGAGGATCCACAACTTCTCCTTCTCCACCATAACCCTCAGCACTGGCTCTCCTCAAGGATGTGTGCTGAGCCCTCTTCTGTTCACTCTGCTCACATATGATTGTACAGCCACACATCCAGGCTGTCATATTGTTAAGTTTGCAGATGATACAGCGGTGGTGGGATGCATCACAAACAATGATGAGTCCAGCTACAGACAGGAGGTGGAACACCTGGAGAGCTGGTGCAAAGAGAATAATCTTCACATGAATGTGAAGAAGACAAAGGAGATGATTGTGGACTTCAGAAGGAACAAACAAACACACACCCCACTGAACATAGGTGGATCTGCAGTGGAAGTGGTCTCCAGCTACAAATACTTGGGTGTACACATGAATGATAACCTCAGCTGGAGCAACAACACCACCAGCCTGATCAAGAAAGGTCATCATAAGCCGTGTTTCCATCAAGGTTTCTAGATGCGCATTTTGAAGCATCGCATCAGAAAAGCTGAATGGAAATGGCAAAATTCGAGTTAACTTCCTCTAATTCGCTCAAAAGTTGATACGCTCGCTTGAGGTGGTTTTTGGGGGTTTCAAAACAGAGCAGATGCGCAAAACGACAGATGGAAACATTTTCCGACTCAGTTCTGACGTAGCGAACATTTACGTCATGTGACTGATCAGCTGTTTCCGCTCCGGACAACATGTAACATCGCTAAAACTAGTTGGCATGACAGAATAAATACAACTTGCCCGATAGCAACACATACCTGAAATATTCTCTCCATTTTGACGAGATGTGTGGCCGGGTTCTGTTTTCAACCGCTACTTCCTGTTTACTGTAGACATGCGTAACGCTGACGTAATGACGCTGTGTGTGGCTTGGTAGATGCGATTCAAGCCAGTTGATGGAAACACTTCTGCTTCGCATTAATTTTTATTTACATATTTGCGAGATTTCAAAAATTAGCTCAAAATTCGAAATGAAAATAGATGGAAACACGGTTAGAGACTCTACTTCCTCAGACGGCTGAGACGAGCTGGTCTGAGCAGCCCAGTCCTCACCTCCTTCTACGGGTGTGCAGTGGAGAGCATCCTGTGCTCCAGCATCAACGTGTGGCATGGAGGCTGCACAGCTGCAGAAAGAAAAGCTCTACAGAGAGTGGTGAAGGCTGCACAGAAGTCTGTTGGAGTCAGTCTCCCCACCATCACAGACATTTACACCTCCAGATGCAGGAAAAGAGCCACCTGCATCATGAAAGACCCCACTCACCCAGCACACACACTCTTTGCCCCACTCCCCTCAGGACGGAGGTTGAGGAGCATCAAATGTAGAACCACTAGACTGAGGAACAGCTTCTACCCTGAGGCTGTTAGACTCATGAATAAATAAACAACACGAATAAACACTGCAAAATATCACATCATGCTGATGCTGATCTGTTTTTCTTGTTGCTGTGTTCATCTGTGACCATCTGCTCATACAGACTCATGTTCGTGCTATGATGTTT